>JAACYQ010016272.1:0-32266 GCA_011075105.1 Heteronetta atricapilla
TTTTCCTGGGGATCTGTGGCATGTGTTGGGCCGTGTGATGCCATGAGTAGAACAGTGGTATGACAGCTCTGTTTGCACAGGGTTGCAAGGAGGCAAAGAAGACCCTTGGCAATGAGTATATCTTGTCTGCTCATATTCTCTATCGAAAGGGACAAAAACCTCAGGGCGGTTGGGGCCTGCCATTCTTGCCAGCACCCTGTACCTTCTTCTCTGCGGGCTTCCCTGTTCTGTTCCACACTTTGTCCTATTTCATTGAAGTCTACAGACACTCATCTCTGTTCACTACCTTGCTCTCATCCCGGCATTTCCATCATTTCGACCATATCTCGCCAGCCTTCAGCAGCTGATCCGTGAAACACAAAGCCTGGGTCTGATCATACTCTCTTTGGGTGACCTGTGGCACCACAGCACTACTTAATGGGACATTTCTTTCTTCCCATGGCCAATGCCATCCTTCCAAGGTACATTTGTGGCAGTTTTTTTCTCTCTTCCTCTTTCCTACTATGAAAGAAAGCTCCATCATGATGGAAACTGCTCCCAAATTAGGCATCCCAAACCATCTGGCTCCTTGTGGCCTGTCAGCGAACCAGACACAGGTCACCTCACCAGCATCTTCAAGCCATGGGCCTGCTGCTGGTCTTGCAGATTCTTGGCTAGACACAGCCAAGCCTTGTGCCTCCTGCTGCCCAGTCATGGACTCAAGCAGAAGAGACAGGACAACCCATATGTGGGCCTTCATTCTAAATGGGTCCTCCTGGGTATGGAAGCAGAGGGGATCCCACAGTCAGCATGCCAACCAGGTGCCTTCTGCTGGCCTACCAGGGCCACTGGCAGATGTCAGCCCAAAAGTACAGATCCCAGGTATGAGTCAAGGGTGACCTGTCAGCTACTTCCGGCAGAAATGACCTCACAATCCCTTTCCGTGACACGTTCCTCCTGCTGCCCCATCAACTGCAGGGACAGAAGTGACCTCACAGTCACTGCCGTAATCACATTCATTCCCCTTGCTGGGGCAGGAGATCCTGAGGCAGAGCTGAGCCATCTCTATTCCCACCCATCTCCTCCTTGTGGCCCACAAGCTGATCAGATCCATGGCCCCTCACACTCATTTGGTGTGACAGTTTGTTTAGGTCTCTCAAGCCATTTTCTAGTGTTAAATACACCATTTAAATTCTAGTATTAAAGTCAGGGATCAGAGTGATTAAGAGAGTAAGAGCAAGGCCAAGACCATGGCCTGAGTTTCGGCTTCAAGGAATAATTTCAGGTCAGGCATTACAGAAGTGGATTCCTGGCAGGGTGTGGAGTAGCATTTATTTTAGCAATCAAGTTTACTGGTTGAAGCTGGCAAAGAGTCTCATATGATTGTTTTAAGTCATGGCTACAGCAGCATCAGAATAACCTGAACCCTCTTACCTCTACAAAATCCTTAATTTCTGCTGGATAATCCCCTATGTCCTCCCCCAAATCTCACATCTCTCCAGTCCAGGCTTCTTCTGATATCCCCGTATTTGTCATCTTACTGGGATGAGCTTTCTGATGGCTTTCATGTTCTCAGAGTAGCTGTCTCACCTCTGATAGATACTCTATTTCTGAAAAAAAAGCACCACTTAAGGCAGAATGGAACCAAACGTCCTTCGGAGCATTCTCCACAATGTGCCCAGCAGCTCTGCACCTCCAGAAAAGTGCAGTTCCAGCCTCGAATCTTCTTTCCAGAATGGCTCCTATGGATCCAGAGTAATTTTTCCCAGACCCTCACTTTCCCAGGCCATCTCAGCCTTGCCCGCAGGTCTCACATGTCTCTCCAACCCTTCCCCCTTCCCCTGCAGTAGTGGCACCTCACCACAGCAGGTTGGTGCATCTCCAGGCTCACGTGTGTTTCCTGAAGGGCTGCCCCGTGTGAGGAGTGCCAGGGAGGAAGAGAGCAAGGTCATCTCCTGGGGCATGGCTGAGCACAGCCCAGACATCAGACACCATGGGTAGGCCCTTTCTCCCAGGCTGAGGCACACATGCAAGGTGGACACTTCTCCATCAGTTCAGCTTCATGCAGGGCCCTTCAGCCCTGTCCCATTCCCAAGATTTGCCTCCTCCTCCACCCACAGACATATAATGCTTTCCATGTGGGGACTCAGGCAGGACTCTAAGCATCTGCTAAAGCCCCAAATTTCCTTGTTCCTCACAGCCTTCTCACAAGTCTTTCTCCTGGCCCTTTCCACTGGCCAGCACTGCCTCTCAGGTGGCATTCAGTGGCCCTTTTAAAGGAAGGGCCTTTGGGCTTCCTCAATTGTCCTGGTGCTTATTAGCAGCTTCGTGGCTCCTTCCAGAGCTTCTTGTCCATTGTGGGGACACTGACTCTGGCTGGGACAGAGTTGCTCTCTGCAGATTAGCCCCTATGGTGCTGTATTTTCTCTACGTGACTAGAGCAGTGTTGGTCACCCATGGTTCTGCTCGCTGTTCTGAGCAGGGCTTGCACAGCATCGAGGCTTTTCTGCTTCTCACTGTGCCCCAGAGTGAGTTGGCTGCAGGTGGGCAAGAGGCTGGGAGGGGAACCTGCTGTGACAGCTGACCGAGCTTGAGCAGTCTGAGGAACCCATGCACTCCTCAGATTCACCTTGTTTGTTGCCAGACATCACCTTGCACGGTCATTTTAGGAAGTTCTAATCACTTCCCATGGAGCACTACGTCCCTGGAGATCCCTTGACTTCTCCTGGCAGCTCCAGGTTCCTCTTCAGACTGGCATTGGCCATGTGCCCCACTGCAGGGGCACAGTCCCATGCAGATGAGTCCAAGACCAGTTGTCATCTCCTTAGGCAAGTGCTGCCATAAAGGGAGCTCTTGGGGCAGCCCTTCATCCCTCACAGATCACCCTGGGTCTTTCAGCCTGTGTCCTTCACTCCATGAAGAACCCCAGAAAACACAAGAGCAGGGAGCAACCCCTTTGCTGTATTCCTCACAGCAGTATTGGAAGAGGGATCCAGGCTGCTGGGTTTGCCCTGAGTACCCCCTTTTGTTCCTGTGCTGCTAGCAGGGAGGCCAGCTGTGACCCAGGGCTGCAAAGTGCCTACCTGCAGCCACAGGGATGCCACTGTAGAGACAAGAAGACTGTCACCAAAGTACACGAGATCTCAGGGCTTACCCAGGTACAAGAAGCACAAGGGAACAAACTGGAAGCCCAAAGACAGCAGAAGTGAAAAGGCCACATGCTGCTGCTGGCCATGGCCATGGCTCCAGGGAAGCAGCAGCCCTGACCCGAAGGCAGCAGAGAGGCAGAGCCCAGCAGGCAGTGAGGGGCAGCCCCAGGGGTCACTGGGGCTCCTCAACCATGTGGCAGCTGGGCCCCTGGTCCTGAGCCTCTCTGGAGTGCTGGGACTGCTCCCCCAACTCCAGAAGGAGAAAAGAGATAGGACTTTACAAGAGTGAAATTCTCGTGCATTCTTTTATTGTATTTAAGTACCAGTGATGCCCGATTACACAGCTACATGATAGGATTGGATCAAATTAAATGGATCAAATTAAATCAAATTAAATTGGATCAAATTAAATCAAATTAAATTGGATCAAATTAAATTCAAGAGATTTGGAGATAACCATAAAATATTTAAATATATTTTCACACTTGTAAGAAAGTAATAATGCAGAGAAAGAAAAACAAAAGATTGTCGCAATATTTTTTTGAGAGCTCTGTTAAGGTATGTTGTGGTTTAACCCGGCCGGCAGCTAAACACCACACAGTTGTTCGCTCACCCTCCCCCCTCCCTCTCTGGGATGGGGGAGAGAAACGGGAAAGTGAAGCCTGTGGGTTGAGATAAAGACAGTTTATTAAGATAGAAAATAATAATAATAATAATAATATGTACAAACAAGTGAAGCACAATGCAATTGCTCACCACCCGCTGACCGATGCCCAGCCCAACCCCGAGAGCCGGCCCCCCACCCTGGCTAGCCACCCCTATACATTGTTCAGCATGAAGTCAGATGGTATGGAATACCCCTTTGGCCAGTTTGGGTCAGCTGTCCTGGGTCTGTCCCCTCCCAGCTCTTGCTGCACCCCCAGCCTGCCTGCTGGCAGAACAGAGTGAGGAGCTGAAAAGTCCTTGTCTTGTTGTAAGCACTGCTCTGCAGCAATTAAAACATCAGCATGTTATCAGCACTCTTCTCATCCTAATCCAAAACATAGCACCCTACCAGCTTCTAGGAGGAAAAATAACTCTGTCCTAACTGAAACCAGGACAGGTAATTGGCGCTTCATCAATGTTGGATAAGCATGTATCCAAAGACTTTGCTCAGGGCATCCTTGAGCTCCTGGTTCCTCATGCTGTAGATGAGGGGGTTCACTGCTGGAGGCACCACCGAGTACAGAACTGCCACCACAATGTCCAGGGATGGGGAAGTGATGGAGGGGGGCTTCAGGTAGGCAAACATGGCAGTGCTGACAAACAGGGAGACCACGGCCAGGTGAGGGAGGCACGTGGAAAAGGCTTTGCGCCGTCCCTGCTCAGAGGTCATCCTCAGCACAGCCCTGAAGATCTGCACATAGGACACCACAATGAAAATGAAACAACCAAAGGCTAAAGCACCAATAAGTACAAGAAGTGCAATTTCCCTGAGATAAGAGCTGGAGCAGGAGAGCCTGAGGATCTGGGGGATCTCACAGAAGAACTGGTCCAGATCATTGCCTTGGCAGAGGGGAAGGGAAAATGTATTGGCCGTGTGCAGGACAGCATTGAGAAAGCCACTGCCCCAGGCAGCTGCTGCCATCTGGGCACAAGCTCTGCTGCCCAGGAGGCTCCCGTAGTGCAGGGGCTGGCAGATGGCAACGTAGCGGTCATAGGCCATGACGGTGAGAAGGCAGTATTCTGCTCCAACGAAGAAGACAAAAAAGAGGACTTGGGCAGTACACCCTTGATTTGAGATGGCTCTGGTGTCCCAGAGGGAGTTGGACATGGCTTTGGGGAGTGTGGTGGAGATGCAGCCCATGTCGAGGAGGGCAAGATTGAGAAGGAAGAAGTACATGGGGGAGTGGAGGCGGTGGTCCCAGGCTATGGAGGTTAGGATGAGGCCAATGCTCAGGAGGGCAGCCAGGTAGATGCCCAGGAAGAGCGCAAAGTGGAGGAGCTGCAGCTCCTGCGTGTCTGCGAATGTCAGCAGGAGAAACTCTGTGATGGAGCTGCCATTGGGCATTTAATGACATTGGATATGATTGTCTGTTGAAGAGGAAAAGACATAAAATGTTAGAATAGATTTCTTTGAACTATTTACAGTCTAAGAGCACTCCCCAACCCAAGCCTCAGTATTTGAAGAAATATTATTGAGCTCTCTTGCTTGAGCTTTGGCTGGTGCTGGCTGAGAGTAGCACTGGGAGCAG
Organism: Heteronetta atricapilla; assembly: GCA_011075105.1. Lineage (NCBI taxonomy): Eukaryota > Metazoa > Chordata > Aves > Anseriformes > Anatidae > Heteronetta > Heteronetta atricapilla. The sequence goes on from JAACYQ010016272.1 coordinate 5,363, forward strand.
GGGTTAATGAGGGCTCCAGAGGAGTCCTTCCTGCTGTGCAGCAGCAGGGAAGCAGGAACATAGGGGAAACTCAACTCCATTCGACCTGTCAGCAGTTGCAAACAAGTCATCTGAGTGCAGAGTTGAGCTGTAGGGATTTGTTTACTTTACTTTATCCCAGTAGCCCTTGTAATGCTTAGGATACGTATTGGGTGGCTGAACTCTCTCACATTTTCCGTGCACTCCTATTGATACCCTGTGGGAGTGTCCCTTTGTGAAGACCAAGAAGAGCAGCTCTGCCCTGCAGTCCTTTTTTTAGCTGCCCTATGTCACCCCTATGACAGCTGCAGGACCATCCCATTCAGGTGTTTCACTGAAAAAATGGAGAAGAAACTGGAAAAGGCTGCTGAGGGAGGAGGGCCACAGCGAGGCATACGAAGCTTGGGAAATTCTCTTCTTTTCCGTGGCTGCAGGAGCTACGGGGCAGCTGACAGAGAGCCAGGCATGGTCAACCAGGGCAGGGTGTTCTGGGCTGACCAGGGGCACCTGGCTTAGGGCACTCCAAGGGGCTCCTGCCAGGCTTCCTCACCTCGCAGTGCAATCCAGCAGGACTCTCCAAGCCTACTGCATTGCCCACTGCCCTCCCAGAAACAAGACCCAGGAGAAGTGGTCTTCCAGGACATGCAGCTACCTGGCCCTGCAGCCAGAGACTTACCTTGTCAAGGGCTGTGCAGATTTCTCCTGCCGGCAGCTCTCAGCATCCTCCCCCTCCCAACTGCCTCCAAGCCCTCTCTCCTTCTGTCCTCTCCGCATGTCTGCTGCGGTCAGAACCCACAGCTCTTCTGCATTGTGCAGAGGACCTGCTCCTGGGCAGAGCTGTCTCTCTGCACCAGGGCTCTCTTGCCAAGATCTCGCTTTGTCCCAGGAGCCTGGCCCAGCTCAGTAGCAGAGGCCCAGCCCAAAGCATTGTAATCACCCCTCTGGGGGCTTTGGTGATTAGCCCATGAACCTCTGGAAATGAGGGGTAGTTGAAGACATCTCTCAAGAAGTCCAAGCCAGATGCCAGTTTCTTCCATAGCCTCCCTTGGATCTCATTAGAGCAGATCATTGGAGGCAGTGAGCACAAGTAGCAAAGGCAGTGTGAAGGTGACATTGATATGTAGAAAATCTAGATGTGTTCCACCAAGCACAAGGCCCAAGCCTTGACCCCCAGTCCCTAGGAAGGGAGATCCTTTCCCTTCACACATTGCTTAAGGCTCTTCAAGGGTCAGTGGGAGATGTGGAATTGCATTGCCAAGGGCAGGAGAATAGTAAGACCTGGTTCATCAGGGGGATGAGGAGGCCCTGGAAGTTTAGCAATGAGGTGTCTGCTCATAGGCCTCAGTGACAGAGACAATAACCATAGCCATGGACACAAAGATCTCAGTTTGTTGGGACTTTCAGCCTTGCCTATAACCTTGCTCCTCTGAAGACCAGAATATCCTAGCATCTCCCAGACCTGCACCTCTTTCCCTGCTTGTTGTAGACCCTTGTCTGTGTTGTGTGACACCGGGTCTTAGCTGAGTATCTCATATGAGATCCCTCGTGGTGCTCAGGCCCTCCTCCTCCTAGGCACTGCTCACTCAGCAGGGTCCCAGTCTGCCCTGATATGTGGGCTTCTTCTTCCTCTGGTGCAGGACTAGGTTCTTCTCATTGTAAATGTCAAGAGGTTTCTGTAGGGAAAATTCTGCAGTTTCTCAAGGTTCCCCTGTTCTAATGCTCCATTCTGTCAGCTGTTCATGGCTGCAGGCAGACAGTTCAACCTTCGTGTGATTGTGCTCTCTCTGACAAGACAGCAGCATCAGGAGCTGCAGGAAAGTTTGGAAAACACAGGAGTAACCAGTTGAATGGAATTGCAGCACACAGTCACAGAAGGGTAGGGGGTGGAAGGCTGCCAGGTTCCAACTTTCCTGTGCTTCCTTCTTATGCATGTCTGGAGCTATGTCCTGAATGTTATGGGGCTGTGCAGGTCAAAGTTAGAAGGGCCAAAGCCCAGCTGGAGCTCAATCTGTCTGTTACTGTCAAAGACAATAAAAACTGTTTATATAAATACTTCAATAAAGGAGGATTAAGGAGAATCATCATATTTTATTGGATGTGGGGGGAACACGGTGACAAGAGATGAGGTAAAGGCTGAGGCCCGTAATGCCTTCTTTGCCTCAGTCTGTAGCAGCAAGACTAGTTATTCCCCTGGACATTTCTTCCTCCTCGTGGACAGTGACAACCTTCTAAGGTACACTTTGTGGCAGTTTTTTTTTTCCCTCCTGCTCTTTCCTACTACCAAAGAAAGCTCCATTAGGATGGAAACCACTCCTAATGCCGGCATCCCAAACCATCTGGCTCCTTACAGCCTGTCAGCTAACCAGACACAGGTCACCTCACCAGCATCTTCCAAGCCATGGGCCTACTTCTGGACTTGCAGATTCTTGGCTAGACACACCCAAGCCTTGTGCCTCCTGCTGTCCAGTCATGGAATCAAGCAAAAGGGACAGAATAACCCATATGTGGGCCTTCTTTCTGTCTGGGTCCTCCTGGGTATGGAGGCAGAGGGGATCCCACAGTCAGCATGCCAACCAGGTGCCTTCTGCTGGCCTACCAGGGCCACTGGCAGATGTCAGCCCAAAAGTACAGATCCCAGGTATGAGTCAAGGGTGACCTGTCAGCTACTTCAGGCAGAAATGACCTCACAGTCCCTTTCCGTGACACATTCCTCCTGCTGTCCTATAAACTGCAGGGACAGAAGTGACCTCACAGTCACTGCCACAGTCACATTCCTCCTGATGGTGCAAGAGATGCTGAGGCAAAGCTGACCTCTCTAGTCCTTCAGGGACTAGGGCTTTCCATTCTGGTTCAGAGAGTAAACAGAGATTTAAGGGTAAGTTTTGGTGTTCTTCTGTGCTTTGTGTATGGGCATACATTATGCTTTAGGGTATTGTTTAGGTCTGCCAAGAAGACTAGGGTTAAAGGAGCATTTTACTGCTAGTGTCAAGAGAAGGGATTAGGGTGAGCAAGTGAGTAAAGGAAGGGAAAGGGGCTATGGGCTGAGTTTTTCTTGAAGTGCTATTTTGAGTTCAAGCATTAGAGTAATGTGTTCCTGTCAGAGTGTTGGAGTAGCATTTAGGTTTAGGGTTTACAATTACTGGTTAAAAGAAGGTAGGGGCAATATATGTCTGTTTTAAGTCAATGTTCCTACAGCAGTGACCCCTCTTATCTCTACAAAATCATTAATTTCTGCTGGCCATGCTCCACTTCCACCCCAAAATCTCACATCTCTTTTGGCCAGGCTGCTCCTGACCTCCCCATATCTTATTGGGATCAGCTTTCTGATGACATTCATGAATGATCGCAGTGTATCTTTCTCACCTCTGCTGGCTACTCCATTCCTGATAAGGAAGTGGCATTGTAGTCAGGAGGGAAAAGGATACAAAGGTCTTCTGTAAGACCTTTGACAGGGTCCCACATGACTTCCTGGTCTTCAGATTGGAGGGATATGCATTTGATGGGTGGACCATTGAGTGTATAAGGAGTTGTCTTGAAGGTCACACCCCAGAGAGCCATGGTCGATGGCTCTATGTCCAAGTGGAGCTTGGTGATGAGTGGTGTCCCTCAGGGGTCTGTCTTGAGACCAGTACAGCTGAATATATTTCTTTGTGACAGGGACATTGGGGTAGAGTGCACCCCCAGCAAGTTCGCAGATGACACCAAGCTGAGTGGTGTAGTTGATGCAACAGAGGAAGGGATGCCATCCAAAAGGTCCTGAGGAAGCTTGAAATTTGGGCCTGTGTGAACCTCAGGAGGTTCAACAAGTCCAAGTGCAAGGTGCTGCACCAGGGCCGGGGAAATCCCAGACACGAGGATAGGCTGGGAGAAGATCTCCTTGAGAGCAGCCCTGCAGAGAAAGACTTGTGGGTTCTGCTGGATGAAAAGCTTGACATGAGCCAGCAGTGTGAGCTTGTAGCCCAGAAGGCCAACTGCATCCTGGGCTCCATCAACAGAAGAGTGGCCAGCAGGTGGAGGCAGGTGATTGTCCCCCTGTGCTCTGCCCTTGTGAGGCCTCACCTGGAGTACTGTGTCCAGGTTTGGGGCCACCAGCACAAGAAAGATACGAAGCTCTTACAGCAAATCTAGAAGAGGGCTACTAAGATGACCAGAAGGCTGGAGCACCTCTCCTGTGAAGACAGGCTGAAAGAGTTAGGAGTGTTCAGCCTGGAGAAGAGAAAGCTCCAGAAAGACCTCCTTGCAGCTTTTCAGTTCTTAAAGAGATCTTTTCAAAAAAACAGAGGGCTCTACTCAGGTAGATAATCACAGGAGGATGTGGGAATGGTCTTAAACTAAAAGAGGGGAGATTTAGACTAGACATTAGGAGGAAAATCTTCACTGCAAGGGTAGTGAGGTACTGGAACAGGTTGCCCAGAGAAGTTATTGATGCCCCTTCCCTGGAGGTGTTCAAGGCCAGGCTGGACGGAGCCTTGGCCAACCTGATCTAGTGGGTGGAATGTGGGGGGGAGTTCACTTAGATGATATTTAAGGTCCCTTCGAACCCAAGCCATTCTACGATTCTGTGATACTAGGACGAAAATTAACTCAATCCTAACGAAAACCAGGACACAACTAGACTAAGAGCAAGTGTATATATCTGTGTGTATATCAGAAGAGCGGAGAAGTGGTGATAGTTATTTAGAAAGTGTCAGACATGAGTAGGACATGGGAACAATGGTATGGAATAAGGGGTGGATATAGTCCAAGTTTTAGCTGGGATAGAATTAATTTTTCTTCCTAGTAGCTTGTATGGTGCTGTGGTTTGGGTCTACAGAATCAGCGAATCACAGTGTAGTTTGGGTAGGAAAGGACCTTAAAGATCATAGAATTCCAATCCCTCTGCCAAAGGCAGAGACAACTTCTATTAGGTTGCCGAAAGCCCATCCAACCTGGCCTTCAAAACTTCCAGTCAGGGGGGATCCACAGACTCTCTGGGCAGTCTGTTCCAGTGCCTCACCACCCTCTGAGTAAATAACTTCTTTCTAACATCTCATCTAAACCTACCCTCTTTCCACTTAAAACCATTTCCCCTTGTCCTACCGCTACCCTATTTGAGGAAGAGTCCCTCCTCAGCTTTCCTACAGCCCCCCTTATGTATTTGAAGGCCACTATAAGGTCTCACCAGAGCCTTTTCTCCGGGCTGAACAGTCAAAAATCTCACAGCCTGTCTTCAGAGGAGAGGTACTCCAGCTCATTGATCATCCTTGTGACTCTCCTCTGGATTCATTCTAACAGATCCATATCGTTCTTACATAGGGGGCCCCAGACCTGAATGCAGTACTCTGATGGTTTTACTCCCAAGAACTGGATTTCCTGTGTGGGACCCTTGACCTTATTCTGTTTAATAGCAAAGCCAGCTTTCGGGAGAATTTGAATAATTTTCTTCCCTTTCTCAAAAACTTCCTCTGCTCTGTTATCCCATACGATGCTATCATCGATGTACTGCAGGTGTTCAGGAGCATCCCCCTGTTCTAGCGTTGTGTGGATCAGTCCATGGTAAATGGTAGGGCTGTGTTTCCACCCTTGGGGCAGTCGATTCCAAGTGTACTGAATGCCCCTCCAAGTAAAGGCAAACTTTGGCTTGCATGCTGCTGCCAGAGGGATGGAGAAAAATGCAATAGCAATATCAATTGTGGCGTACCATTTGGCTGCCTTTGATTGCAGTTCATACTGGAATTCTAGCATATCTGGCACTATGGCACTCAGCGGTGGTGTGGCTTCATTCAGGCCCTGATAGTCCACTGTTAGCCTCCCCTCGCCGTTAGTCTTTCACATTGGCCATATAGGACTATTGAAGGGTGAGTGAGTTTTGCTGATCACTCCTTGTCTCTCCAGATGATGAAGTAACTCATGGATAGGGATCAGGGAGTCTCGATTGGTGCGATATTGCCACCGGTGCACAGTTGTAGTCGCAATTGGCACTTGTTGTTCTTCAATCCTCAGCAATCCTACGGCGGAAGGTTCTTCTGAGAGACCAGGCAGGGTAGACAGCTGCTTAATCTTCTCTGTGCTCAAAGCAGCTATGCCAAAAGCCCACCGATACCCTTTTGGATCCTTGAAGTACCCTTTCTTGAGGTAGTCTATGCTAAGGATGCATGGAGCCTCTGGGCCAGTCACGATGGGGTGCTTTTGCCACTCATTCCCAGTTAGACTCACTTCAGCTTCCAATACAGTTAGCTCTTGGGATCCCCCTATCACTCCAGAGATAGAGATAAGTTCTGTCCCTTGGTGGCCTGATGGCATTGGGGTACACTGTGTGTCTGTGTCCACTAAAGCTTTATATTTCTGCAGCTGTGGTGTGCCAGGCCATTGAATCCACACAGTCCAGTAAATCCAGTTGTCCCTCTCCTCTACCTGGCCAGAGGCAGGGCCCCACTAGTCCTGGCTGGAGCATCTGTCAATTAATTCTTCCAAATGTGAAGCAGAGGTCTCTTCGTCAGGGTCAGGAGTAATGCTAGCCCTTCTACTGCCTCTGGGGGATTGCCCAACAGAAACTGGGCCAGCAATCCTCTCAGGGGCCTCCTTTCTTGTTGTTGTATCTTTCCGCAGTTCACGTACCCAAGCAGCTAGGACCGAGGTCGGTTCACCGTCCCACTTCCTCATATCTTCCCCATGGTCACATAAATAAAACCACAAGGTACGCCGTGGATGTGCATCCTGGATTCTCCCTTGCTTCAGTTGGAGAATGCTGGTACTTAATGGCTGAAAGATTCTTCCATCTAGGTGAGTAGCAAGTTATGTGTTCTTCTAACCGTTGGAACAGTCTCTCCATGACTGAAATGCAGGCCCGTATTGGGGCAGTGAGATTTTCTTCATATTTATGAAGCTGAATGGATACAGTGTCCACTGTTGGCCCCATCCCCTCATCCCAATTCATTGCTGCCAGTGTGCTGGCATGTGATGAGGAAGAAAAAGAATAGAACTAGTAATAGGAGGATGACATCTGACCAAGAGTTTACAAAAGACTCAAATGCTGCTGCGATTACCCCACAGGGAGAGAAGAAGAAGGCACCACCCCTGATATTATTCACAAATAGACTGTTAGGGAAGAAAAAGAAGGCAGTGTAATTCTTCATATTTCCAAAAAGCTAATCTCCAGGAGACCAGAAGGATAACAATGAAGGGCCTGAGTACCAGACAAAACTGGAGGCCAGCATGTTACAGCAAAGCATGATAAAGAAATGAAACAGATTTCAACACGTTCTCTGCTTGGATATAGAGGAAGAAAGAGAACCGAGAACGGATTACATACAACATAGTCATACAGGAAAATATTAACAGCAAACTGAACATTGTGACTACAAAGTATGTTAGTTGAAATTAGTTTAATCAATTCTACAGTTATCTCAACCCTCGAGTCCCACATGGGGTGCCAAAAAGGACTGTAATGGTTTTACTGGAGTGGGCAGCCGAGCTCCACCAAATCGCTCTCTCACTCCTCCCCTCCTCAAAGAGGAAGGGGGAGAAAAAGACAACACAAAGAGCTCGAGGCTTGAGATGAGAATTATTTAATTAAAGGGAAGGAAAATAGTGAAAAAGAGACAAAAACAACAGAAACAACAAGGCCGCACGGAAGCACAGAGAGAAAGGAAAACAAGTTATTCTCTACTTCCCATCAACGAATGATGTTCGGCCACATCCTGGGAAGCAGGGCCTCAAAACACATACTGGTTGTTCAGGAGAGCCCCTCCCCCATGAAAGTCCCCTTTTATTGCTGAGTGTGACATAAGGTGTTATGGAATATCCCTTTGGTCAGTTTAGGTCAGCTGCCCTGATGATGTCCCCTCCCCATCAATTGCCTGCTGGTTCTTGGGGGCTTGGAGGGAGTTCTGACGCTGTGCCAGCACTACGCAGCGATAGACACAACACTGGAGTGATACTAGTGCTGTTCCAGCTACAAGTGCAGAGTACAGCACTGTGTGGGCTGCTGCAGGGAAAGGTGACTCCATCCCAGACAGACCCAACACAAGTACTCAAGGTGTGGCCTCATCAGGGCTGTGCAAAGAGAGACAATCACTTCTCTACTTCTGCTGACCACAGTATTCCTGGTACAAGCCAGGATGCTGTTGGCCTTCTTGGCAACTTCAGCACACTGCTGGCTCATGTTCAGCCAACTATCAACCAGTACACCCCACGTCCACTTCTGATGGGCAGTTTTCCACACACTCTTCCTCACCATTGCATGGTGTTGTCGTGCCCCAAGTGCAGGACCTGACACATAGCCTTGATTAACTTCATAGAGTTGGCCTCAGCCATGGGTCTAGCCTATCCAGGACTCTCTGCAGAGCCCACCTACCATTGAGCAGACCAACACTCACTCCTAACTTGGTGTCAGATGACAAACTTACTGAGGGTGCACTCGATCCCATCATCCAGACTGATAAAGATATTGAAGGGAACTGGCCCCACAGCTGAGCCCTTGGGGACACCACTAGTGACCAGACTCCAAATGGATTTAAATCCATTAACCACAACTCTTTGGGCCCAGCCACCCATCCAGTTTTTAACCCAAAGAAGCATAGGCCCATCAAAGCCTTGAGCAGCCAGTTTTTCCAGGAGAACACTTTGGGCAATGATTTCAAAAGCCTTACTGAGGTCTCAGTAGACCACATCCACAGCCTTTCCCTTGTCCACTGAGTCCATCACCTTGTCTTAGAAGGAGATCTGATTTGTCAAGCAGGACCTCGTTTGATAACGCCCTTCTGACTGGGCCTGATCACCTGGTTGTCCTGGAAGTGTTGTGTGATGGTACTCAATCTGCTCCATGAGTTTCCCTAGCACTGAGGTCAGACTGACAGGCCTGGGAACAGTAGTTCCCCAGCTCCTCCTTCCAGCCCCTTCTTGTAGGTGGCTGTCACATCTGCTAGTCACCAGTTGACTGGGACCTCCCTTAAAACCAGGACTGCTGAGAAATGACGGAAAGCAGCTTGGCGAGTACTTCGGTGCATCTAAGTGCAGTAGCAGTTTTCTAACCATTTCCTCATGGATTATGAGAGCTTCATTTTGCTCAAGGTCCTTACCTACCAGCAAAGGGGGCTGAGTACCAGGGGAACAACTGTTCTTGCTGCTAAACACTGAGGTAAAGAATGCACTAAGTGCCTCAGCCTTTTGCACAGAAACAGATACTCAGAACTGTAGGGGTTGGAAGGGACCTCAAAAGATCATTGGGTCCAACCCCCCTGCAAAGCAGGATCCTCAGAGAGATCCTCATCTCTTCTAAATTTAATTCTGTTTTCCCACATCCAATACAGGATGAAGGTTCTCCTTAATTCTCTCTCTCTCTTTTTTTTTCCTTTCTTATGTATTTATATATAAAAACAGACAAACAAAAAAGATTTTTTTGGGAGATCAGTCAGAAAGCATGTGGAGTATAGTAGATACAGAGATGAAGTGAAAGAAGCAAAATGCAGAACGAGGCGAAAGTTACGTAGCTTGAAGATAAAGGAGGCACAAGTGGGAGACAAGAAGAACAGAAACAACAGGTGCAGTCTGCCCTGTTGCTCATCAGTACACGAAAAGGAGATATGGCTGCTGTTCAATCGCCTCGTGAACAATAATAACGGCGAATGAGCAAGCTTTGCCAAGTTGTGTGATAAAAGCATGTAGATACGTTAAGTCTATATAAGTAGATGGGTAGAAATAAAGTGCTTCAGTTATGCACCAGACTGGAGTCGTGTCGTTCATTCCCTTCAAATGGTGACCCCGACGTGATAAGGACAGACAACGCAGGCATAGCATCTGAAGGGAACCCCGCTGAACGACTCAAGCTGACAGCTGAACTGCAGCTTCCCCATCCGGATCCATGCCTATCCCCAGGTGAGCAGCGGGATTTAAAATGGGGGCAAATCTATCGGCCGAGGAGGAGGCGATAGTGAAATTGATAAGCAAACTCATAGAGAAAAGAGGGACGAAATACGATTCATATAAATTGAAACTACTGTTAAAGTTTTTACCAAAAAAAAAATGGTGCCCCGTTGAAGTTTTTGGCGGTGTTTGATTTACAAACTTGGGAAAATGCTGGGACAACTCTATGGGACGTTGCCTCGGGGGGAGATAACATAACATAACAGCTGCTGAGGTGACGACGACCCGGCGCTTAGCAACTGAGACCCTGAGATCATGGCAAGTGGAAAAAAGGGTACAGACAACGGCCGCACAGGCTACGCAGGCGGGTGAAATAAAAAGCGGTGACTGTATACTGCCAGAGAAAGCAAACCTGGCAGACTTGGGAATAGAGGCAACGACGATACGATATCCCAACCCATGGCGGACACTCTGCGCTCGATGCCATTGCGGCCGCCAGCGCCGCCGCCCGCCCCGCTGTCAGCTCCGGGCGCCCGCCCGCCCGCCCCGCCGCCGGCTGCTGCGCTTCGCTGGTTTGAGCGCCCGCCGGCCCGCACCGGGCGCTGCCATGTTCCGCCTGCTGCTGCGCCCGGGACTGCCGCCCCGCGGCCCCCGCTCGCCGCTGCCCGCTGTCGCCGCTGCCCCCCCCCCGCCCTATACCGGGCCGCCTCCCCCCTCAGCCCGCCGGCCCCTCTGCTGGTGCTGCGGGCCGCCGCCGGCAGCTCGGCCAAGGATGTGGGTGGATCCCCTGAAAAGGCAGCCACAGACCTCAGCAGTGAACACAAGAAACTCAATAAATCCCAGCAGCTGAAAAAAGTTTTCGAAGAATATGGTGCTGTAGGGGTTTCGTTCCATGTTGGAATTTCATTAGTATCTCTAGGAATCTTCTACCTGGCTGTGTCAACGGTGTGGATACTACTGCAGCTCTCCTCAAACTTGGTTTCAGGGAGTCATTGCTGCAATCTAAACAGGCTGCTGGTACAGGCACCTTTGGGTTGGCGTATGCTAGTCACAATTTTTTTTTGTTCCAGTATTGTGAAAAGTGTTAATAATGATTCGTGTCGTGTATGAAACAATGCTAGGGCAGCATGATGACATGTAACTTTCTATCTAAGAAAAACAGAGTGATTAGTGTACACAGTTCTTGTACCTTGCAAAATAAGAGTCTAGCAATTCGTGTAAATAGAGGGCTTGAAGGATGAACACTGAGACTCGAGTCTGGGAGATAAGAGGACCAAGGAGTTTTTTTTGGAAACTACTGACTTCTGCATGAGATGCTGCCCAAGCTTCTGATGTCTGGCAAAGGGATCCACCAAATAAAGAGAAAGGGGGGAGTTGAAGGATGACCGACGGACAAAGCCTGGGAGGAAGACTATGAGCCTTCAGCACAAGAGACCCCCAGGAAGACCACCAGAGACTGATACGCATGCTCCCGGAGAGGGTCTGGATTCTGGGAACTAATTATAATAACCCTGCCTTTTCTAGGAATAATGATGAATATATATTAGTCTAGGAGCATAAAAATCAGCCTCCTGATGTAACAGGTGTGCATCTTGGTGGAGCAGAGACTCCCGGTGCACCCAGCACTGTTTGCTTGCCTCTATTTGCTTAATAAATTACAAATTTTAATTTTAATCATATTTGGGACTCAAGCATTTATCACAACTGGGAGCATAAGCATCTGCCAGGAGCACCCAAGCACCTCCCAGGGAAGAACATATCAATGCTGGTACCCAAGAATCTACAAAGAGCATCTCCACACAGCACTCTGACATCTCACTGGAGCACCAAAGCATCCTCCCGGAGGAACCCAAGCACCTCCTGCAGTGTTCTGATATCACCCCAAGAGTCCGTATCTTTGAGCTTTTTTATCTGTCGACCATCTGAGACACTCCTCAGGGCACTGAAACACTCAGACATTTCCCAAGGCCCTCCAAGCACGTCGCAGGAATACCCCACCTTGTACCCAACCACACAAGCCTCTACTTGGAAACTCTCAGCATCACCCTCAGGAATTTACAACACTGAAGGTCACCCAAGTACATCGGTGGGGGAAGCAAGTATGACCCTCTTAAGGACCCAAACACTTCAAAGCAGCAGCCAAGCATCTCCCCAGGAGCACAGATATATCCCTGAGGCAGCCTATAATCACCCTGGAGAACAAAGCATCTTCCTGCAGGCCCCATGCCTCTCCCCACAGCACTCAGGCATCCCACTGCAGCATCACTGAAACATCTCCCCAGGGAACCCAAGCACATCCCGAGGTACTCTGACATCTCCCCAGAGCTCCCAAACAAGTTCTTTCAGCATCTCAGAGGCTCACAAAGCACCTCTCTGAAGCATGCCAAGAGCTCTCAGGAGTACCCTAACTTCTCGGTGGGGCACCAGGTAGATCCCCAGGATCCCCAGGCATTACCCTGTGTCCCCCATCACATCCTCGGTACAAACAAGCTCCTCCCTGTGCTGCACAAGCAATTTGCTGAGGCAGCCAAGCATGTCCCCATGCTGAGCTCCAGCCCCTGCTCAGGCTGCAGCGGGACTCTGGCGCTGCTCAGCCTCGGACACCGCTTCAGCCCCTGCTCCGTCACGCACTCCCCTCCCTGTCCTGCCCTGCTTTGCCCTCTGCTGCCTGCTGCCAGGGGCTTCCACCCCGACTGGGGCCTGCCAGCAACCAGGGGCCTTTGATCCCCACTGGGCTGCCGTGTCATGGCACCCTTGTGACATGTGGGTGACAGCCACTGCTGCCCTGCTGCCCGCTGCAGCACACAAGCCGTATGTAGGAGCACCAAACAATCTCCCCAGGCCACACAAAAACCTCTCTGGATCACCCAAACACCTTCCTGCAGCACTCAGACATCTCCCTGTGAAAACCAAGCACATACTTGGAGAGCCCAGCAGCCATTCTGGGTCCCCATCTTTTCTCCTTGAGCAAACCAAGGGGCACCAAAGATCACCTGAGGGTACCCAAGCATCTCCATGGGGCACCAAGGATCATCCAAAGACCCAAGCATCTCCACACAGCAGCCATGCATCTCCCTACAGCAAGCATGCATCTCCCTGGGGCACACAAGTGTCGTCTTGGAGCTCCAAAACGTCTCCCCACAGTGTCCAAGCATTTCTCTGGAGCACCCGCACAGCTTCCTGCATCCCCAGGCAGCTCAGCAGGGCACTCAACCACCTCCCTGGATCCCACAGGCAACTCACCCAGGCAGCCAGGCATTTCCAGGGATCTCAGGCATCTCCCAGAGCACTCCAGCACCTCCACAGGGCACTGGTTGGTGCTTGCATGCCCTGGGAAGGCCCTGGTGTGCCCAGGGAGATTCTTGTCTCCTCCAAGGCTCTGCAGGAACGATCCATGGAGGTGCCTGAGTGCCCCAGGACCACGCTAGGTTTCCAAAAGGAGGACCTTGCTTGTTCCAGGGGGATGCTTGGTGGGACAGTTGGGTGATCCAGGGAGGTTCCTGAGTGCCCCAGGCAGGTCCTTGGGTGTCCTGGGGACATGCATGGCTGTCCAGCAAATGGAACCAGCAGGATGCCTGGGTGCCCTGGGAAGATGCCTGCTTGCCCCACGGAGATATTTGGGTGAGCTAGGACGTGCTCTGGTTCTTGGGGGTGATGTTGGGTGGCTGAAAAGGAGAGGATTGTTTTCCTGGGGAGAAGCTTGGGTATTCCTACTTGGGAAGGCCTTGGGAGATATTTGAGTGTTTCAGTGCCCTGGGGAGATGCTCAGATGCTCTAAGAACTTGCTTGGGAGCTTCTGAAAACTTTTCAGAAATCACAAATCCTAACCGGCCGGCCTGCATATAGACATTGTTCCATCCTCTCTGAAACCGCTGAGGGACTGGTCATCAGCCTCGGTGTTTAACAGGCAAGATTCTGCGTTACAGCTTAGCCAAGATGCAGCTCTTATGGAAACAGCTATTTCAGAAAGTCACTTCTTCTTAGGTTGAGAAAGTATTTCATGGAAGTGGTTTTATTAGTCTGTAGTGCTAAGACTAAGCAGAGTAATCTAGGTCCAAGTCTGTCCCTGCCACAAAATCCGTCAGAAATAACGGGCCAGTCACAGCCTTGAAGCTCACCAGTGACAAAACAAGGCAAATGCATGGAAGCCTAGCCCGTTAGATTCCATCACGTTACTCGAAGTTGTTTCAGGAAAGATGGTAAACATGCAAAAACCAGAGTGCAATTATCTAGCAACGAGACCTCCACATGATGAGTCAACTCTGCTTCTCCCTTACTAGTCCAGGGACCAGCCCTTGTTTCTCTGGAGTCCTTCCCTTGTGTCCCCACCTGCCACCGTGCATCTTTCTGCTCCTTGGGGCCTCTGATGGGAGGGGATAAGTATTTTGGGGGGCTCTGCCTCCTCTGGTTGTCTCTCTGGGCTCCTTTGCGGCTGTGCAGGTGAGCTCCATCACATCATCTAAGTTATCAGCTCAACTATCCTTTTCTCTCCTCAAGTACAGACTTGTCCTGTTCTGATCTGTTTAGAAAGCTCCTACCGGGATGATCCAATTTATTACCTCAATCGCAACTCACATCTTCTTCAAAACTCCAAGTTTTCCCGTCACTTCAAAGTTAATACGGCCTTTCGTGGCTTCAACTCCTGCCGCAAGTCACTGAGTACCAAGATGACAATTACAGGCTGCTAATTACAGGCCCTGGCAGCAGCTTACACTTGACTACCTTCTCAACACAAAAATGCACGGCGCTGTCTTCTCTCCTGAGGAGACACAGCAGAACCGAGGAAAAAGAATTACCCTCCTAGCAGATATTAAAAAAAAAATATCATACAGGCACGTGAGAGATGCTAAAAAGTACTGAGAACAATTCTGGTTTAATTTCATGGCCCTGGGCAACCGGCTCGAGGGGTCCCTGCTTGAGCAGGGGATGGTCGGGCCAGATGACCTCCAGAGGTCCCTTCTCACCTCAACCATCCCGTGATTTGAGGGGAAAAAAATGGAATTCAGCTCTAAACCAAAAGCTACAAAGGCAGGCTATCAAGAAGTTTAAAAATGATGTGCCTATCATTCAAAAGAACAGTAGAATAATTTAATAGAGAAGAACTGAGGCAGATGAAGTGTGATTGCTGCATACAACTTTAACAGGAGTTCCTCTAGAGAAAAGGGATTATTTAAGCCCACGGGCAAGGCCAGCACAGGAACAAATATGCATAAAGCAGTTAATTCAGTCGGAAATTTAAAAGGCTTCAAGTTCCTGCCTTCTGTTAAGCTTTCCAAGGAAATGTGTTCCTAAGCAGGACGAGAAATACGATTTAGGAGCTAAGGATAAAACATAAACTGCTTAAACTGTTAAGGTGATGGAAAGCACCCATCTTTGTGCATATTCAGTCCCCCAGTCAGAGCTTTTAGAAAGATTTGGAGTAAAAACCAAGTCTGAAACAGCTGTTTCTAAACAGTGTCTGCTCAAAAAGCAGAAGGCAATTCAGAAACTGGAGGAGAAGACATGCATTTCAGCATCTCCCTATTATCTCACGGCTCCTGCACTCTTAAAAGATATCTGGAGCACAACCATCTCAACAAGACATGAAGGTAGAATTAGAGACCAAGACTGCGTGTTACTTTTGACCACGCTGTTCTTCGGAAGGAAGCCATTTCAGTTCAATTAAAATTACAGCTACGTTACTTCCTTAGGTGAAATACTCAAACAGAAATGGCAAAATAAGGGACTATTCGCTTCTGGGTTGCTGTGCACCCCAACGTCTTCCAAATTCAAGACCTGGCATCTATGGATTTTCTCCATTTCATCCATTTTTGGCAACACAACTTCTGCAGTACCAAGACAAATAGTTGACATAGAAGGGCAAAGTTAGGCACGAATGAAAAAAAAATAAAAACAGGACACATCATCAATGGGACGTTTTAATATAGTACGCACAAAGCAAAAGCCATCAATACTTAGCCAACATTTTAGACATTACCAAAAAATCAGGTCAAATCATTATTTTTTGAGCGAGATCTAAGAACAAACGTTTGAGGATTTGCAAACACACACTGTTCTCAGGTTTGTTTTCCCTCTTACTGAGCGCATTAAAAAATACATCCATTTAAATGCAGGAGGAAAACAAGAATTTTGAATAACATAGCAAGACATTAGAAAGAATTGATGTCAGCTTTTAATACTACTTAAGATGCTCTGCACAGGAACGTTATTTTTGGTTAAACGAGGAAAGGTGTTTGTCCTTGTCTTAATGGTAATCCAAGTTTCACATCGTAGAAAACAATGAAAAGAAAGGAAATTCTGAAGCAGAAAACAATTTTGGCTTCAGAAACAGAAATAAACTGCAGACAAAAAGGCAGAATCGCGAGGACTACTTCACTACTTCAGGATGAAGGCCTCTCATTGGACAGCAATCCCAAAACTACAGCCTCAGCGGCAAATTCAACCAATTGGGCCCAAATTCTTTATAGACGAAGCACCTGCCAAGCTCATCCTCTCCCACACCCTCTCAGTCCAGGCAGATTTAACCAGCCAGGACTGCCCGATCCCCAAAAAGTCAGGTTAACCAGCCTGGCAGGAAGCTACAAAGGACCACGACTTCAAGGAATCGATCCATGAACAAGGAGAGCAGGACTGAGCGGTGTAGGCCAAGGAAGAGGTGACCGTTAGTAGAGCAACGAGGAGAGCACCACCTACCCTCACCAGCCACGACGACTGCTAAGCGGTGGAATGCTCAGAGCAAACACCCCCAGAGCCTCTGATCCCTGACCAGTAACGGTCACTGGTGGCCAGTAGTTACCAGTAGCAACACATCGCATACACGGGGCACCTAAGGAAGTCTCAGCCTACCCCCAGATATACTGAACTCTCAAGGCCAGGAGTGACAATACCTCTGTTGCCAAAGGAAACAGCGAGTCGAGGCCAATATCGTGCCATAGCACAAAGGCTTGCTAAGAAAGATCATTTGAGTAGGCTTACAAGAAAAGACGACTGACTTTGTTATACGTTTGTCAAACAGAAGGGATGGCCTTGTGGTAGGGTAACGGCTTCGTTGAACCCTACAGCTCCGGCGGACCTCCAAATCCCCATTTTCTCCATGAACTCGTCTTGCAGCTTTTGCATCTCCTCTGGTCCTCAGTGTCCTGGGGACTGAAATGCAGAAACATATACGATACCTTGAGACAGTAAAGATGGGATTCTCTTGATTTCACCATCGCTCTTGTAAAATGTAAACAAACAAACAAGAGACACTCTGAAGCGGATTGATTTTTCTTTAAATACCAAATTAGAAGCCCTCATCATGACCACTGCATTCCACTTTTTTATCATTCTGCACATTTAAACTCTCTGCATAAAAACATGACCTGTAGAAAAACTTTTTTCATAGACTGAAATCTAGTCTGGCGAAAACAAATGTGCAGCTTTTGTTCCACACAGGAGGGAAGTTTCCTCCAGTTACTTCTATTCTGGAAAAGTGAAAACGATCAACACCTTTCTCTAAGGTGTTTTCACTGTGTTCATGTAAAACTCTAATTGACTCTAATTGTATATGTTTATTACCCTGTTTAAGCATGCAGCACTTCGATCTAACAGCTCAAGGAGATAAGAACCATTTCAAGAGAAATACCCAAAGACCAGGTAACTCCAATTCCTGCTTTTTAGAAAAAAAAACTCAGCCCATTTTTTACCATACAGCAGCCTTTGGCACAGGTTTGTTGCTTGCACGATCATTAAAACAGCCAAGAGGAGAAGGGGAAGGTAAGAGCTACACCACTCTGGCAGCAGGAGCACAGCTAAGATTTAATTTGGTGATTGCCAACTAGAAAACTAAGTTTGAGCTTATTAAGTAACAATTTACTTTGCACAATGAGAACCTGAATTACAGCACGTGACATGCTGTATTTCATGCCCCTTGCCCCCGTTTGGCCCACAGCTGGTAGGACACTGCCTGCAACTAAGAGATTTTTCCAGTCATCAGCAAGTGGCCTCACTGCACCAAGCGTGCCCGTTAACTCAGCATCACACTTGGGTTTGAAGTCACACTGCTCAACTTCAGGGAAAGCTTCCAAACATCAGTGGCTTTGAGCATCTCCTCACTGGATTGCTCATTAACATATGCATAATGTAAATTATAACACTGTAGGAGCCCCTCCTATTTGCAAGAACCATTTTCAATTATTTTGGGTCCTGCAGACTTCAGAAAACCCACGTCACAGACAAACCTGAGATAAACAACACATTCCTTGGTGCCTACAAACAAGATGGAATTCACACTGCTCTCTCACCAAGCCTTCAAGGAATTCATAAAATAGCCTCCTGTTTGCACCTACCTCTCTTCACAGAAAAGTCATCAATGAGTGAAGGAGCTGATGAGGTCAGAAGGGTTGGGGGCCAAATGAAACAGATGTCCAAGTGCCATCCTCTTCTATAACCAGCTATAATGGGTATCCTGGGGCGTTACAGACACTTACCTGCAGTAGGTTTTCTTTCTTGGTCTGATTTCGGCTTTGTCAGCTGCCTTCGTTAAGACAACAGAGCAGAGAAGGAAGAATTCTTGGATTAGACCTATTGAGAATGGGAAATTTCACCACATCTATAAGCCAGAGCTCCATGGTATGCTGTGAAATATGTTCATTTGATTCGTGTAGTGTATGGAATAATGCTAGGGCTGCATGGTGAAATGTAACTTTCTATCTAAGAAAAATAGAGTGATTAGTTCTTGTACTGTGTGAAATAGAGTGATTAGTTCTTATACCGTGCAAAACAAGGGTCTAGCTGTTCATGTAAATAGAAGGCTTGAAGGACGAACACTGAGACTCGAGTCTGGGAGATAAGAGGACCAAGAAGTTTTTTTTTGGAAACTGCTGACTTCTGCATGAGACACTGCCCAAGCCTCTGATGTCTGGTGAAGGGATCCACCAAATAAGGAGAAAGGGGGGAGTTGAAGGACGACCGAAGGACAAAGCCTGGGAGGAAGACTACGAGCCTTCAGCACAAGAGACCCCCAGGAAGACCACCAGAGACTGATACGCATGCTCCCGGAGAGGGTCCGGATTCTGGGAACTAATTATAATAACCCTGCCTTTTCTAGGAATAGTGATAAATATGTATTAGTATAATAGTATAAAAATCAACCCTCTGCTGTAACAGGTGTGCGTCCTGGTGGAGCAGAGACTCCCGGCGCACCCAGCCCTGTTTGCTTGCTTTTATTTACTTAATAAATCACAAACTTTGATTAAGAGCCTATTTGGGATTTAATCATTTATCACAACTGGGGGCTCGTCCGGGATGGTCTTGGTTCCCGAACTCTGACTTGATCGGGGGGGGCGCCCCACCACTCGGTGGCTCCTGTTCCTGTCAGGTCGGGACTAATGCCATCTCGAACCCGAATAAAGGCAAGCAAAGAATTTGATTGTTTATGAACTCCCTTGCCGGCTGCAGCATTGTTTTTTTTACCCGTAATTCTGCGCGCGAAGATCCGAACGAAGACGACGGACGACGGAGTCGTGAGTATTAAGCGTATCCCGTTCGGTTGGGTGGGATTCGGTTGCCTGTGTGTGTGTAAGTGTGACTGAGACGGAACCTGGTTCCGAAGCGAGTGCGGAGGTCTTCTATCCGCGGTTCCAATCTCCCGCGAGGGACTTGGCCGGTGAAGGACCGAAGCGATTCCTATAGGATTCGTGGGTGGGTGATAGTTTATAGACCCCCTGCAAGACACTCTTACTAGGTAACCAAGGGCTGTAGGAATTGCCACAGTAAAATTCCTAAGATGGGTCAGATAAAATCGAAGACCCAAGATCAGAAAAAAGGGAGAAAATTACCAGACATACCACCAGAATGTCCATTAGGGACAATGATTCAAAATTGGGATGAAAGGGGCCCCAGAAAAGGAAAAAGTAAATTAAAATTGATTCAGTATTGTATGGTAGAATGGCCAAAGAAACCTCTACGACCAAATGTATTCTGGCCTGTTTTTGGATCCTTTGAAGACTGGATTTGTCAAGCCTTAAATATACATGTTAATTCAAAGAAACCTTTTTGTCAGGAGGAGAGTGATTATGCAGAGTTACGGATCAGGGCTTCACGCCCTCTTCCAGCCTCAGTATTTACACTAAGAGCAGATGAGAAGTCAGAAGAAGAAAAAAAACATGAAAGAGATGATGAATGGGAGCCATTAGATAACTTACCACCCCCACTACCTCAATATCTTAACAATCCACCACCGCCGGTGGCTCCCCCGGTGGCCGTGGGATCTCCATCAGTACCACCGTTGCCCCTGCCTCTACCACCACCACCACTGGAATTAGACCGACCTCCAGCAGCATGTACAAGGAGTAAAACTGCTGCATTTGAGGGAGCTTCTTTATATCCGTTACGAGAAGTACCCCTCGGAGGCAATCAGGGAGGCATCGGGTTTGTGGCAGTCCCATTAAATACCACAGATGTAAGGAACTTCAAGAGAGAAATGGGGACTTTATTAGACGACCCCATCGGAGTATCTGAAAAACTGGACCAATTCCTAGGTCCCAATACTTATACCTGGGAGGAAATGCAGTCCATTTTAGGGATTTTATTTACGGCCGAGGAAAGGAGAATGATCAGGCAGGCAGGAATGAGGATTTGGGAAAGACAAAATCAGGCAGGACTCCCAGGAGACCAGAAATGGCCAAATGTGGATCCCCACTGGGATCATCAGCAACCCCAGGGAAGACAGAATATGAGGGATTTGAGAACATTAATCATACAGGGAATAAGGGAAGCGGTTCCCCGAGGAAAAAATATTAATAAAGCATTTAATGAACAACAAGGAAAAGATGAATCTCCAACAGAATGGCTGGAGAGATTAAAAAAAAGCTTACAAATGTATTCTGGAATTGATCCAAATACAGCAGCGGGAACCGCACTCCTTAAAACACAGTTTGTAGCTAAATCCTGGGGGGACATAAGAAGGAAGATAGGAAAACTGGAAGACTGGCCAGAAAGAGGCTTAGAAGAATTACTTAGGGAAGCACAAAAAGTGTATGTTAGGAGAGATGAGGAGAAACAAAAAGCAAAAGCTAAGATCTTTGTAGCAGCAGTAAGAGAAAGTCAGAAAGATAAGACCTCGTCCAGAGAAAGAAGAGAAAAAGGAGCAGACAAAACACACAACACACACAGAGGACAGCCTTATCAGGAGAAAAGCACAATTCCCATCTGTTACTACTGTAACAAGAAAGGGCATGTTCAGAAGAACTGTCGCAAGCGGGAACAAGATGAGAAAATATTTAAAGAAGAATAGGGGTGTCAGGGGCTATATTTTCTGGGGACTTCAACATCAACAAAGCCCTTGATAAAACTATTAATTGGTCCCCATAAAGAAGAAGTTTTATTCTTAGTGGACACGGGGGCTGAAAAATCCACTATTCAAAACCTTCCAAAAGGAATAGAAAAAGGGAAAAGTTATGTATCAATAATAGGGGCAAAAGGGGAGCCTTTTAAAGTACCTGTCTTAAAAGATATAGAAGTAGAAACAGAAGAGAAAATTTGTTTTAATCATTTACTGTTGCTCCCTGAAGCAGAGTACAATTTATTAGGAAGGAATTTGATTTTAAAATTAAATTTGAGCATTCATAGCCAAGGAGACAAATTGCAGATTAAACTGTACACTTTAACACAAGAAGATGAGGGGGCCATTAACCCTTCAGTATGGTATAAGGAAGGGGAAATTGGAAAAATAGAAATGGCCCCCATAGATATTCAAATAATAGATCCACATTGTCCAATCAGAATCAAACAATACCCTATACCAATGGAGGGTCGAAAAGGATTAAAACCTGTAGTAGACAGACTTCTGGAGGGAGGAATTTTAGAACCATGTATGTCACCTCATAATACACCCATCCTCCCTGTAAAAAAATCAGATGGGTCCTACAGAATGGTACAGGACCTAAGAGCTGTTAATCAAAGAACAATTACTAAGTTTCCTGTGGTGGCAAATCCTTATACTTTACTGAGTCATATATCTCCCAGATATACTTGGTATAGTGTAATAGATTTGAAAGATGCTTTCTGGTCCTGTCCTCTGGACGAGGGATCCCGAGATTATTTTGCTTTTGAATGGGAGGATCCCGAGACAGGACGAAAACAACAGTTAAGATGGACTGTGCTGCCACAGGGATTTACAGAATCACCAAATCTATTTGGACAAGCTTTAGAGAGGATCCTGCAAGATTTCACATTACCCAAGGAAGTAAAATTATTGCAATATGTGGACGATCTATTAGTGGCAGGAGAAACTGAGGAAAATACCCGAGAAACCACTATTAAATTATTAAATTTCCTAGGGGAAAGGGGATTAAAAGTATCCCGATCAAAATTGCAATTTGTGGAGCAGGAAGTAAAATACTTAGGGCATTGGCTGAGTGGAGGGAAAAAGAAACTAGATCCTGACAGGGTATCTGGTATTCTGTCTTTAAGACCTCCACAAACTAAAAAGGAAATTCGGCAAATATTAGGATTATTGGGATATTGTAGACCATGGCTTGAGAACTATAGTGAGAAAGTCAAATTCTTATATGAAAAATTAACTAACGACCGATTTAAGTGGTTCACAGAAGATGATCAAAAATTTGAGGAAATAAAAGGGGCATTAATAGAAGCACCTGTATTGAGCCTCCCAGATCTGGAAAAGCCTTTCTATCTTTTTGTGAATACCTCAAATCAGACAGCATATGGAGTTCTTACTCAAGATTGGGCAGGGATTAAGAAACCTGTGGGGTATTGTTCTAAATTACTCGACCCAGTAAGCAGAGGCTGGCCTGCTTGTCTCCAAGCTTTGGTTGCTACAGCATTATTAATAGAGGAAGTTAGAAAGATTACCCTCAGTGCCCCTTTAAAGGTATATACTCCACACAATGTCAGAAGTGTCTTACAACAGAAAGCAGAGAAATGGCTAACAGATAGCCGAATTCTGAAGTATGAGGCAATATTAATTGATTCCCCTGACTTGGAACTGAGAGTAACCTCTGCTCAGAGTCCAGCACAGTTTTTGTTTGGGGAGCCATCTGAAAAACTACATAACTGCTTAGAGGTAATTGAGACCCAGACTAAGGTGAGGCCAGATTTAAGGGACACTGAGTTGCAAAAAGGGGAAGTACTGTTTATAGATGGTTCCTCCCGAGTAGTGGAAGGAAAAAGAAAATCAGGATATGCAATAATTAATAAGGATTTGGAACCTGTGGAATCAGGGCCCCTAAGTCCATCATGGTCAGCTCAGGCTTGTGAGCTGTATGCTTTATGTAGGGCCCTGGAACTATTAAAGGGAAAAAGTGGGACCATATTTACAGATTCAAAATATGCATATGGGGTGGTCCACACTTTTGGAAAAAATTGGGAAGAAAGAGGCTTAATTAACACTCAAGGAAGGAGTCTCATACATCAAGAATTAATAGTAAAAATTTTAAGAGCTCTAAGAGAACCGAAAGAGATAGCAGTAGTACATGTGAGAGGACACCAAAAGGGATTAGATTACCGAATCCGGGGAAATAATTTAGCCGATAAAGAAGCCCAAGAAGCGGCCTTGAGGACTCAGGTTGTTAAAATTAACATAATACAGGAGGAAGAAAAACAAGAAGAAGAAAGGGAGAAAAAGTTTGCTCCTGAAGAACAAATAAAATTGGAGAGAATAGGAGCTAAATTAGAACAGGGAAAAAGGACACTGCCTGACGGACGAGAAATATTACCAAAAGCCTGCACGAGACAAATATTAGAACGATTACATGCACACACCCATTGGGGTACAAAAGCATTAAGTGATCATTTCCTTAAACAATTTGGTTGCATCGGAATTTATGAAATAGCAAAGCAAATTACACAAGGTTGTTTAACTTGTCAGAAGATAAACAAAAAGTGTTTCGACAAGCAGCAGCAGGGGGGAGAAAGATAGCTTACAGACCTTTTGAAAAAGTACAAGCTGATTTCACTGAATTGCCAAAGGTGGGGAGGATAAAATATCTATTGTAATAGCGGATCATTTAACACAATGGGTTGAAGCTTATCCTGTCGCACGAGCTACGGCACAAACAGTTGTGAAGATTTTATTAGAACACTTAATACCTAGATATGGGATAATCCAGTGTATTGATTCTGATCAGGGCACACACTTCACTTCTAAAATAATAACATTGTTATGTCAATCATTAGGTATTCAGTGGGAATACCACACTCCATGGCATCCACAAAGCTCGGGAAGAGTAGAAAGAATGAATCAAACAATAAAACAACAATTGGCTAAGTTAATGGTTGAGACACAAATGCCCTGGACAAAATGCTTACCATTGGCACTTTTAAACATTAGAACTAAACCACACAGTGAGACTGGATTATCACCATATGAAATGTTATATGGCATGCCTTATTCTCAAGGGATGCCTTTAGGAAATAATGTAATTGAAGATCGTAATATACAGAAATATATAATCACTCTTGGAAGGAGACTAAAAGAACTAAGAGAAATTGGAATTATGGCTCAAACACCACCTTTAGGATTTGCAATTCACCAGCTGAAACCGGGAGATAAGGTTCTAATAAAAACGTGGAAAGGAAAAAGTCTATCTCCTGCGTGGGAAGGTCCCTTTCTTGTTTTACTTACTACTGAAACAGCTGTGAGAACAGCAGAAAGGGGTTGGACCCACGCATCCAGAGTAAAGGGGCCAATAACTACCGAAGCTTAAAGGGTTGAATCCACTCCTGGGGAACTGGAACTAATATTCTGGTAATGAAACTACGTATGACTTAAGGACACCAGGTAAAGGGGACAAGCAGACAAGCCTAGAAAGAGAAAAGGGAGAAGGCAAGACCGGGGTAGGACTCTCCACTGCAGTGTGTATAGTCTACCGAGGGAGGCAACCCCTATGGGTATTGACTGCTGAGTGAGAGGGCCTCGACCGGACTTCTCCTGTACTAAAGTTAAGTTGTCCCAAGAAAAATAACATAAGAATCTTTCTAAATTCATATAAAGTTGTGATTAGTTTTCCAGGAGCCGGATCACCCTGAAAAGCTGTATGGTAACTAAGCCCAAATCTATCCTGGAAGCGGGCTCAACCTCTTGATTGGAAACGCTTACTGCACTCTCAAGATTGGACGGAAATAAGGATAAGAAATGTTATACTTCCTGGTATTGTTATTACAGGGGCAATTGAGCTATGGGCAAGAATGGAGGAATAATTTTTTCACTCTGGGGGAGGAAGTGGCTAAGGCCTTTAGCCTTAGTAACTGCTGGGTTTGTGGAGGACCAGGGGGAGCTGAAGGTTGGCCCTGGGTAGCTGGCCCGGTCGAACTTAAGTGGTGGGTTAGTAATTTGAGTGAAGTTCATAATGGGACACAATTTTGGGAAGAGGAAGGAGACCCGTGGAAATTGCACTCATCAGATCGGGGTATATACTGTTTAAACAGAACGGGAACGGTACCGGTGGGAAATAGCATTTGCAATCGGACTCTGTCCCCTGGATATGACTGTACTGATTCTGAATGTAAACCTATAAACTGCACAGCACACAGTGGGAAATGGAACACCACACATGTCCAGCTGAGAAACGGGACTTGGCTGAAATGCTCATACAGGGAATTCTTTGGACCTGGATGTGAAGCCATGACAAGAGCACAAGCGACGAGACAATTTGACAGTGAGATCTTGAGCTGTCAGCGGGACAACACCACAAAAGAACAACATGTGGTAAGGGTGTACAGCTGGAAATGGCAAAATGAAAATGGGGGGAGAGTGCTTTTTAAATATTTCTGGTCAGCTCATAATATGACAGGCCAAAAAGGACTTAATTGTAGTTGTGAATGGAAATCTGATGCAGGGGCCTGGAAATGTACATATGGGAGAAACATTGTAACAGGACCACTTGGTAACAAAGATACTCTGTATTTTCATGCTCCAAGAAATAAAAAAGGATGGGATGGCCCTTTTCCAAATGGATCATGGGCCCTAAAGGGACATTACTCAGTGTGTGGAAAACATGCTTATAAAAGACTACCAAAAAACTGGTCGGGAGTATGCTATGTGGGGTACATAAGACCCTTATTCTTTTTATTGTCACAAATGCAAGGGAATAATTTAGGAATAAGATTATATGATGATCTGAATAGAATACAACGATCCATTGATGTTTCCTTAGCAGGGGATAGTACTCAAAAATGGGGAGAAAATGAATGGCCTCCTGAAAGAATCATACAGTATTATGGACCAGCTACCTGGAACCCGAACGAGGTAGTATCAGGAGCCCGGGAACCTATTTATAACTTGAATCGAATAATTAGATTGCAAGCTGTCCTTGAAATTATAACTAATCAAACAGCAATAGCTTTAGATCTTTTAGCTGATCAATCCACTCAGATGAGAAATGCCATTTTTCAACATAGAATGGTTTTAGACTATTTGCTAGCAGAAGAAGGGGGTGTGTGTGGGAAACTGAATGATTCTAACTGTTGCTTACTAATTGATAATAATGGAAAAGTAGTTAAACAAATAACAAAGGAAATCAGAAAACTGGCTCAAGTCCAGTACAGACTTGGAGAAATATGGACTGGGATTTGTTTTCCTGGCTGCCTGGTGGGCCATGGGTTAAAAGAATGTTGTTTTTATTTTCATGTGGTATAATGATGTTATTGTTTATACCTTGTGTGATACCTTGTCTTACATTATTAATACACCGTATAATTAATAGTACCCAATTTGTAATGACCTCAACAGAGAAAAAAGGTGGTGTATCAATAATGATGGACTGGTGTATCAATAATGATAGAAATGGTGTATCAATAATGATAGAAATGGACTTCCTCTCCAGAACCGACAGATGAGATCCAGCTGTTACTAACAAAGGTTGAAGAGAGAACACGAATCAATACTATGGAAAGAGAAAGTGGGGAATTGTGAAATATGTTCATTTGATTCGTGTGGTGTATGGAATAATGCTAGGGCTGCATGGTGAAATGTAACTTTCTATCTAAGAAAAACAGAGTGATTAGTTCTTGTACTGTGTGAAATAGAGTGATTAGTTCTTA
>JAACYQ010016273.1:0-18944 GCA_011075105.1 Heteronetta atricapilla
AAGTTTCTCCAAAGTATTCTCTTTTAGTTGGTGGACGCTTTCAGAAACTTTCTCCACAGCCGAGACGCAGGCCTGTAGGGAAGAGGAGAGACTTTCTTCGTACTGCCGGAGTTGTTTAACCACATCACCCCCTGAGGGCTCGTCATCCTCTTTCCAGGCCATTACTGCCAATGAGCTGGCATATGACGATGGTGCACTCCTTACAAACTTCCACCACATGGGTCGTGTACACTTGACTTCATCTGGATCTACGGGTACTTGTCCATTGTCTGGGTCGGCATAAATCACCTCCCGTACGGCTAATTCCCTCAGGTACTGGATTCCCTTCTCCATAGCGGTCCACTTGCCTGGCAGACATACAAGTTCTGCCATGTATCTTTAATAGACTAATCGCGATTGTAAGAAGTCTCCTAGAAGCGGCACACTTAATGCTTATCTGTGCTAAGTATGAGTCAATAGGTACGGACGAAGGTGCAGAAACTTTGATACTCAGCAGTCAGGCATTACAAAGATTCAATGAACAAAATAAGTAATTAAAAAGAAAAAGGGAGGGTTGTTATGTGTAGTATATATTTGTTCATTGTCTTCCTGTAAATGTAAATAAAGAGAATCGCTTGTGCCTTCTTACACATCCTTGTATAACCATGAGACTGGGGAAGTGGAGATGGTTAATGTATGTATATAGTTCTATTGGATTTTGGTGATCAATGTATGTATATGGTTCTTGTATTCAGTGGTTAAATGTATGCATATAGTTCCTGTGTTCAGCAATGGTCGCCTGACAGGAACAGCCTGGACCAGTGTTGTTGCTGGGCAGAAGACTATGGGGGGAGGGCATGCATGTGGTCTGTGGTCGAGAAGATTTGAGAAGATTCCAGAAGATGAAGAGGGCATGCTTGGAGGAGGACACGCCCCGTAATGATTAGTAAGGGGGATATAAGCCCGAAATGGGAACTGGGGGGTGCGTGCCGTTGGCGGAGCAGAGACTCCCCGGCCGCCCAGCGCTGTTTTGCTTGTTGTGCTTACTAATAAATCCATTTATATCAATTTATTCAATTGGCTTCGAATCAATTTATAACACCTTCTGCGCTTCCCTCAGTAATTCATCTAATCCTTTCTCCTGCCAATCCTCCAATTTTTCTAATTTCCTCCTAATATCCACCTACGATTTTGCCACAAACTGAGTTTTCAATAGAGCCTGTCCTAAGGAAGTGGCAGGGTCTAATCCCGAATAGATATGCAGAACAGTGCTTACACTAAGCCAAGGACTTTTCAGCTCCTTGCTCTGTCCTGCCAGGGGGCAGGGTGGGGGTGCAGCAAGAGCTGGGAGGGGACAGACCCAGGACAGCTGATCCCAACTGGCCAAAGGGGTATTCCATACCATCTGAAGGCATGCTGAACAATGTATAAGGGTGGCTAGTCAGGGTGGGGGGGGAAGCCAGCCGCCTGCGCATCAGTCAGCGGGTAGCAAGCAACTGCACCGTGCATCACCAGCTCCACACACATCATTATTATTAATATTTGATTTTCTGTCCCAATAAACTGTCTTTATCTCAACACACAAGCCACAGTTTTTCTTGTTTCTCTCCTCTATCCCAGAGGAGGAGGGGGGGGAGGGTGAGTGAACGGCTGTGTGGTGTTTAACTGCTGGCCGGTTAAACCACAACAGAAGCATACATAAATTGATACAAAGGAACACTTAAATAATACAACTGGACACAAAAATATACATTTTTAGAGAAATTCACATCAGTAATTGTATAAAGCTTTTTCTGTACTAAGGGGTCCTGAAAATTCAGGACTAAAACATTAGCTTTGTAATGTAAAAGGGTTATCATGACAGTCCTCAAAGGCCACTATATAGCACACTGACATATTCAAGGCTATCAGCTTATATTTCAGTCTGTGTATTCAAGTTTTGAGATTCTTTTATGATTATGCAAACATCAGAAATATAGTGGTATAATAAATGGTACTTATGCAAGCAGAGTTTTAGAGCCAATATTAAATTTGCAGGCTCAAAACACCCACTTAATATTTAAACAAGTATTTGAGACTTCTGTTTGTTTAAATATAGAAAGAGTAAATGCACTTACATAAAGATAACTTTTACTGTTCAACAAGCATGCTCATGTGATTTTTATATTAGTACAAACTTAAAAAAAAATCCACCATATGACTTTTTACAATAAATGATACCAATTCACATTTCCCCTACTTGAGTACAGTTACATTAAGGCTTTGAATCATCTGACCCACGATTTTACAACATTAAAATGAATGGGTCCACATGGATGCTAGTATGTCTCACTGAGACTCAGCATGAATAGAATTAAAGGTCACCACCTTAAGGAAACAGAAAGTCACATGCTCATGCCTTAACTATATTCCTTTTGGTCTCCAAACTAGAACATAAAGTTTAATAGTAACAGTATTTCATGGCAAGAGATGAGTACTTATTTATTAATTATATTTTAGTAATTAATATTATTAGTTTAATGGCAACAACTTTGGAGAAACTTCCATTTTTATTTTTTTTTACAACACTGCTTTCTGGTGGTGATTCAGGCATGGGGAGTTCATTCAGTTCAACGTGCTGTAAATATAGCCCCACTTTTTCCCCTTTAATAGTTCCAGGGCCCTACATAGAGCATGCAGCTCACAAGCCTGAGCTGACCATGATGGACTCAAAGGTCCCGATTCCACAGTTTCTAGGTCCTTATTAATTATCAGATATTCTGATTTGGCCATTCTATCATATAGTACTGAACCATTTTTAATTTGCTCCCTTTTCTCTGATCCCGGGTCTTCAATTTTGTCTGACCCATCTAGGAATTTTACTGTGGCAATTCCTACAGCCCTTGGTTACCCAGTAAGAGTGTCTTACTGGGGGTTTAGGACCTATCACCCACCCACGAATCCTATAGGAATCGCTTCGGTCCTTCACCGGCCAAGTCCCTCGCGGGAGATTGGAACCGCGGTTAGAAGACCTCCGCACTCGCTTCGGAACTAGGTTCCGTCTCAGTCACACTCTTACACACATAGGCAACCGAATCCCACCCAACCGAACGGTATACGCCTTAAATACTTACGACTCCATCGTCTTCGTTCAGATCTTCGCACGCAGAATTACGGGTAAAAAACAATGCTGCAGCCGGCAAGGGAGCAACACTTACTCGGTCCTGAGTCTTTGATCAGATCTTCGTGCACAAAAATTATGGGGTACTGCAGTGTTCTTTTGCCTGCTTGCCCAATTTAGGGTTCGGAAGTACAGGGCTTGGATGGGGTGTCGTCCACCCAAGGGCCATCTGAAGATGGGGCGCCTCCCCTGAGTTTTGGATCCCAGCCAAGTTAACCTGTATCTGAGTCACGGCACCAAATTGTTATAAGTGTCTATTAACAAATTCTAATAGCCAATCCAAAATATTATTTATCAGAATAGAATTTATTTGAGCAAGTGATCAAGCAGGCAAAACAGCGCTGGGCAGCCAGGGTGTCTCCGCTCCACCAACGGCGTGCACCTCACCTGCCACCATAGTCCCCTTTTATAGCTTGGTAGTTCTGGGCATACACAACACATCCGGGTATGGTCTGCGGCTTCGTGTGCTGTTGCTAGGGGGTCGTCTCAGTCCCTCCGGTGGTCGTGAAGATGAAGGCCATAGTCTTCCTCTGCAGTGTAGATCAACTCCTTCTTCCTTATTTGGTCATGTTGGCCCAGCATGCAGCAAGAAAGCGGGATGTTGCCACACTTATCAGCAACTTATCAGGAAGAGGTTACAGTGACTTTAAACAACAGATGGAACAAGGATGCAGGAAGGCCCCCCCCCTCCCTTCCTGCTGACCCACGAACAGATTCTTCATGGACTCTTTTGTTACATTAAGTAAAATAATTTACTGATTAAGACGAACAGATTCTTCATGGACTCTTTTGTTACATTAAGTAAAAGAATTTACTGATTAAGATGTTGCAGTTTGGAGCAGGGTAGCGACAGTTAGAAGCGAACGGGGCTTTAACGAACAAACAAGCCTTTGATTTCTTACAGTAGTAAGCAAAGACACTCATCAACATCTATTTTAAAGAGATTTAGCAAGCCCCCATTCTTTCATTCCTGGCTTTAATAATTACGATTGTTTTACATAAAAATCATTAACTTGTTTAAGCAATCCCCCATTCTTCTATCCCTGGCTTCACAGTGACATTTTTGCTTCATTTTTTATTAATAAAATGTGTCACATTATTACTGTAACACAAATGATGTGTTTTCGATTAGATGGACAAAACTAGGAAAGCTATAATATTACTGCTGGAGTCTGATCTTTTCATTTAATACACCTGAACCACGAGTCTATATGAGCTTTTGTTGAATAATTCTGCTTAAGTCGTGCGTGAGGCCTTGTAGAATGTGTGTATATTTGCCTGTAGAATGGTGATGATTGAAATGCGGGGCCTAGAGGTTACGTAAAAGGCATATTTGTGTGCTTAAACTTAATTTTGGAAGAAGCGGCGCCCTTAATTGGGGGGGGAAAAGCAGTGCCTGAGGGTGCGGCATGGCGCCGGGCTCCCTCACAGCGACGCCCCCCAGAGCTCCTAGCCCTGAGGTGGGGCAGACCTGCAGCTGCTGGGCGCTCCGCAGGCTACCTGCTCCTTGCCTCCCCGAGGTTGGGGGCCGGCTAGAGGCCTTTAATTTTTATTTGCTTGTTTTCCCTCCTTCCCCTCCCCCGCCGGAGCCGCCCTCTCCCGTCACGTGGGGGGGGGCACACTGGGTTCACGATGGTGGTGGCGGCGACGGGGCCCGGTGGCGGCGCGAGAAGGCGCGGGTAGAAAATGGCGGATTTCGAGGAGTTGCGGGTGAGGAGGGAGAGGCATGGTGGGGCCGGTACGCTGCCTGGCTGGGAGGGGGGTGTCTGTGTGGGCTTTACCTCGGCCTTTTCCCCCGGGAGGAGAGGTCCCGGATCGGGGCTTCCTTCGCCCTCCCTGTGAGGAAGCGGGGTCGCTTTTTTTCCTTCATTTTTTTTTCTTCTTTCTTCCTCCCCCTCTCGACATAGAAAGCCGGGGCGGCTGCCCGTGGCCCGAACCTGGCCCAAACCGGGGTGGAAGCCGGCGTTGGGCTCGTCTCTGCCGTAAAGCACAAATTGCTGTATTTTCTCGCAGACATGTTGGCTTCAACCTTTTATCTTACAGCTCTTGTGTGACAAACTTTGGCGGAGGGGTGTCCTTTCGGGGTTTAGGTGTGTCCACAAAGAGCTTGGCTGTGGTGCTTATTTCATTTCTTCCTGCCTTCTTCCCTTATGTTTCTTGGCCGATCCATTGGCACCTTTGGTGAGAAGGGAAGCATTGCCCTTGCCTGGCATCCCCACCTGCAGAAGTGCTGTCAACTGAATACTTCAGGGATGCTGAAGCCCCCCCTGCCCCCAGCCTAACTCTGCTGTGGGAAGAATAAAAGCTAGAAATGTGGCCTGCGGAGTTAGGTCTCATGGCTGTGCTGCCTCATAGTCTGACCAATGGTGGGAAATGTGCTGCAATCACTAGAGAATTTCCTGTGACAGGGCTTCTTCAGCACTAACACTGCTCTGATGTAGGTGAGGAGCTCAGTCACGAACACCTCAGGGAAATAATCGTGTTTCTCTACTGGAGAAAGCAGTGCTCTATCTCAATCTTGGGTTTAAGAAGAGTTGCCTTATTTTTTCCTCAGTTCAAAGGTTATTTTTAACTTGTGCTTGTATGTTTTCTTGCTTAGTATTCTGACTCACTTGCAGCCTGCTTTTTAAAAGCTCACAGAGGGTGTAGCTCTGGAGGTGGCTAAACACCTGCTGTTAACTAGCAGAGATTGCTCTCCTTTTTGTAGCTCCTCTTGAGGTTTGAGCCAGGGCCATGATTTGCATTTTATGAAGCACTGTGCTCCTTTATCTAGATATGTGTAAGTATTGATAGATAGTTTGGGAATTGGGTACCTACATGCCTTTGAGATTGTGTGCATCTGAGGTGCTTTCCAAAAGTAACACAGGAAATATGCAGGGGGAAAAGGGAACAAGATTTCAGGCCAATTGCAGAACTCTCTGTTCTTCATTGGAAATAAAGTATCAGCACTTTTTTTTTTTTTTTTTTAAGAAGTGCTAGTCTGAATAGATGCCTCCTGACATTTCCATTCATCTTACTTGGTAACCTGGAGTGCCTCAGAAATTAGTGCGCTGGCCTCTAAATGTCTGATCAACATGCAGATAATGGTCCATTTTGGGAAAGCTCTAATATTTTTTGGAAGAGAATATGGTAGATTGCTCCATGTCTTTAAGGCCTTTACTGAGGTTAAGTTCCCCCCTCTTGTTGCTTGGAAAGAGGATATTTTGTGTTTTCTTGAACACCATGCACTTGATTTGTAGGTTTGTTTCACTTCAAACCACTTCTTCCTGCTTCTGATCAAAGAGGAGATATTACCAGACATTAAGATCACTGCCAAATATCAAGTAACCTACTGCTTCATAGAATAGCATATGGGATGCTTTTATGGCAGTATTGTTTGCTGTCACGTTCACTGTAGTTTTCTGTAGTATGTGATCTCTGCCTGCCTTATAAAAGGCCACTGGGACAATTTGAAGAGTTAAATTTATTTAACTTAAAGTTGTTCAATACTTAATAAAGGAAGGAGGTCAGAGTTCTCTTAAATCTTTTTTTAGAGAAGACATGGTGAGCACAACTTTTCTCATGTTTAGAGATGCAACTTCTAGACCTGCTGGTCACAGATTTATTTTTTAAACATAGCTCATGTCTGTATTCATAATCTTAACTCATGGGCAGTATAACAAATGTCAAAGGGGTTATGTGGACAAAGGTGGATGCAGCACAGACATCTGCAGCCTGTGGTATGGAGGCCCAAGGTGGCATGTGGATGCTTTTTGTTTTCTTGAACAGAATATGCCCAGGAGTGGGAACTACAGCTCCTTCTGAGAGCCACCTGTGAGAACACGATTCCAGCTCCCACCAAATTCTGAATTCACTGAGATTTGGCTTGAAGATATGGTTTGTGTCCCAGAAAATACCATGGATAAGAGGATTGGTCGCATGTTATTCCTTGGAGGAAGAGCATCTCTTGGGTCCCAAGTTCCTACTGACATCCTGACTAATTTGTTAACCAATACAGCGTGCTTGTTCTCCTTGAACTGTTGCTGATTCCGGGTTTAGAAGATAACAGCTTCAGTCTGATACATGATATTTAATCAGGTTTTCAAGTAATTATAGTTCCATCTTTATGGAAAATAAAACCTCTTTAGGCAAATGCCTCTGCCAGAACTAATTTGTATGACACTAGTGATTGGTTTCATGGTTCTTTAGAAAAGACGCTTTAGTAAGAAGAGATGCAAGTGTGCTCATACAACCTATGGAGAGGAAAGTCCACAAAATTTATTAGTTCAGGGTTCATAAATGCTGAAAGTTACACTTAAAATTGTTGCTCTTACACATCCAGTATTTAAGCGATTCCATATGGGGAGAGCTAT
The DNA here is from genome assembly GCA_011075105.1 of Heteronetta atricapilla. NCBI lineage: Eukaryota > Metazoa > Chordata > Aves > Anseriformes > Anatidae > Heteronetta > Heteronetta atricapilla. Next base: position 7,492 of record JAACYQ010016273.1, read on the forward strand.
ATGTCTCAGTATTTGAGGACAGAAGTTGAACTCTTGCTCTTAGACCTCTTGTTCACAGCTTGCTTGGTGTCTTTTCACTCCTCTGACTTCTCTGCTGGTCTGAGGGGACAGCGTTTTGCCTGTTTACCAGGAGAAGTCGTGCTTAGCACTGTCCTTCGTGCCAAGAATGCAGTGAAGTGCTGTGTTGTTCCTGAAGAATGGGAGAGATGGGGAGCATGCAGCAATGAGGGCCCTTGTAGGTGTGCAGCCTATTTAAGTCTTGTCAACAGTAGCATTCAAACTGGTGACTATACTATGTTCCAGATATAAGCCTATATTTTCAAACTTAGATCCTGTGTTGTTAGCCAGGAAGAAAATACTTAGTTATTTTCATATGCCCTTTAAAAGCTCATTGCCAAGCCCACTTTGTACTAGTTTGTTTTGGCTGAGTCCATACCATTGTGTTATATGCCTACCAGTCTGGGATTTTCATGTGGAAATCAATCTCTACATGTTAATCTGGGGGGTAAACATCAAATGATGGAAAAATAGAATAGATACTGAGAAGTTTCTGTTGGTGATGCAATGGTCCTTAGGCTACAATTAGCATTCAGTGTGTTAAGTAACAGTATATTACGATAAGCTATTAATGGTATTTTATCAGAGGTTATCTTGCACTTGTATTTCACTCTTTCTGTGCTTTCTAGATGTGTAGTTACTTATACTAGTGAGGATTATTGTGGTAATTTGAAAGGCTTTCATGTGCAGGATAATTATAATGGTTGTGCTGAGATAGGGATGGAGGAAAGAAAGAGGCAGTGTAGTTTATGGGGCTTAAAAAATGGGATTTCAATGAAACAAGTCAAGCTTTACTTTGAGGGACTTGTGTGGATTGAAAATCTTAAGTCAAATACTGATGTTCATTGTGGTATTGGGTACATGCAACTTCTCTGGACTTTTAATGTCTAATTTAAGAATCAAACTAGAGTTGGTTCAAAGTAAAAAGTTATTGTAGTTCTGAGGACCTGATGGTCATGTTGCTTGAACCGCAGTTTGTGCAGGCAGGGCTCCTCAGCGCTCCTTTGCAGCGGTCTTTCCCTTCGGTACTTGTAACTTGATTGCGAGGAACCTGGTCATGGTATCAACCAGGCAGAAAACCATGGCCTCTGCATCTCTTGTGGCCTCTCCAGCCACAGTCACCGATGTGGCTACTCAGATGGAGGGCTCGGGGAAATATGTGGCCATCCAGGTCTTGGGCTGCAGGGTGTGCCCGAGTCTTCTGTTGGTATCTGTTGGAATGGGAGTGACCCGGAGTAATGACGCAACCTCGATGTGAGTATAATCGTTCTCCTTTATTGCATGTTCTAACAGTATATATAGGTAACTAACTACAGCACGCACCGACAACTTACAATTGGTCCAGCTTCTCTGTGCACGCATCTCTAGCACTAATATGATTGGTACGACAATGTCGTTCATGCGGAGCGGTGTTGTCTCTCCTGCACATAGTTCCGCATATTCTAGTTGCAACATCACTCAAGGTCATCAGCCCTGGGCCTACGTTATCTTCACGGTCCTTCAAGGCCTGAGTTGCTCATTGTAATTAAGTCATGCCCCTTCTCACTTAACCATGACTCCACAATTCCCCCTTCTTGTTTTTGACCAACCCAGGCTTGGTCTACTACCTTTAGCACTGCCTTTTTCACACAGCTAAGCGCTATACATAAACAGATACCTATTATGACAATGACAATCGAAATGCGCAAGCCTTCTGCAAGCATCCCTAATAGCCAACTTGGCAAATTCCCAAAAACATTGACCAACCACCCATCAAGAAACCCGTGGTTCTGGCGAATTTGGTTTGCATGTTCCCTTAGCCATTGTAATTGTTTATGTATTGACTCACTGTGTTCAGACAGATTCATACAAGACATTCCTTCAAAATCATCGCACCCATGCCATTGAGCCAATAGCAAAAAATCTATTGCTGCTCTGCTTTGCAAAACTGTGTGATGCAGGCTCTTTTGATCTTCTAAAAGTTCTTCTAATATCACTGTAGTAGCATTGGCTTGCTTTGCTGCCCAGCAAGCTAGCTTACCTAGCTGATTATTTGCATTTGCTGCGGCTGCACCTGGTAAAAACAATGATAAAAGTACTTGTTCTGTGGCACTGAGTAAGGTGACTTGGTCATCACAATTTGGAGCAAGACCTGTGACGCTTCACTTCTGGCAACTGTCCGCCCCACGTGTCACATTCCTCCACCAATTTTGTCCTGGGGCCAACACTGTTAATTTTCCTAAATAACATGGTCCACCAAATACATTCTGGGGAATACCTTGCCATGCTCTATCACCACATATTAAAAAGACATCAGGTGGCAAAGCCCTGGGTATACCATTATTCCAAATCTGGGTCTCCATCCAACCATGCTGCAACATCTGGGTCACCCTCGCCAACATGACAGGACAAGAAGCGATGTGCCTGTCCCTGGCTAGTGCTAACCACCCATTTACGACATGTCTGGTGGGGCTCCCAGCAGATAACAAAGACTGGACTGTTTACTTGCTGTGATTGCCCCTAGAGCCACAGGAATTAGATACTCTGGGAAGTGTAACAGCCACACCATGTGTAAGGTTCAATTACATGGGCAAAAACCAAACCATGAAACGAAGTGTCAATGTCACACTCACTCCTTATTGCAATGCATCTCTTAGGTGTAATTATACAAAACTATAATAGCATAATTTCTTGCACCAGGAGCTGCTCTGCTCGGCTGTGGGATCGACTGGGGAATGGATGCCCCTAGGTGCACCCTGAGCATTTTCCTCGGAGGGGTCTCCACTCTCAGCCGCTCACCACGGGAGTAGACAAGGACCTCCTGAAGCCACGGAAAAATTATTTTAAGTGATATTTTCTTAGTGGTATGAATGAAAGGTAAGAGGCCTCTTTGCGTGATTGTGCTGTGTGAGTGAGAAGCAGCATCGCTGCAAAGCACTATTCTATTTTTACCCTGTTGCTTATAGCGCCTTGCTTATTACAATGTTTGCAGTGTTACAGGTAGTAGACCAGGCCTGGGTTGCTCAAAAACAAAAAGGGGGAATTGTGGAGCTATGTTTAAATGAGAAGGGGCATGATTTAATTACAGTGCGCAACTCAGGCCTTGAAGTACTGTGAAGATAGTGTAGGCCCAGGGCTGATAACCTTGAGTGATGTTATAGCTGAAATATGCGGAACTATGTTCGGGAGGAGCGACTGCACCGTTGTACCAATTATATTAGTGCTAGAGATGTGTGCATAGAAGTTAGACCAATTATAAGTTGTTGTCTGCGCATGCTGTAATGGTAGCATATATATACCTTGTTAGAACACTCATTAAAGGAGAACGATTATACTCGCATCGAGGTTGCGTCGTTACTCCGGGTCACTCCCATTCCGACACAAATCGGCATTGCGTTACGTGTTTCTGCCCCAAGTCCCTGGCCGTGTCCAGATCCTCAAGTTACAAGCTGTCTTGCAGCACCAACTTTTCCGTGGAGGTTCTATATGGTTGTCGCTAGGTGGAGTTGCCGGAGCAGAGGATTCAATAGAGAGTGGCAAGGGTGGGTGCAGAGGCGGAGCTGAGGGTGGAGGTTGGCACACCTCTCCTCCCTCGCCTGTGGGCGGTGCAGGACATTCCCCCTGGGCGTCCTGGGGTGCTACTTCTGCAAACGGCTCAGATCTCTGTTTTGGCCTGGCCCCGCCAACTTCCGCTTTTTCTGTGCTCAATGGTGGGTCCAGTGGGACTTCTGCATAATGCGGGATCGACACGCCCTCGAGATTTTTGCCCTCGATGCTTGCACGGAACTCATCGACAGTTTTGTACGTACCCCCGGTCATTCCTTTTACCACAGGAAGTCCAAAAATGCGCGCAACAGTCCTGGGTTTTCTTTCAGAGTCCCCAGATTTTGTAGGGGCCAGCCCCAGGGTTAGCATTCGAGCACCAGCACAGGCTACTTCCCTTTCTGCCTGCATGGCTTTTAATGTCTCTAGTACTGTACGCCACAACTCACGGACAGTTTTCACTTCCTTTTCATCTTTTGAATCTCCTATTATAGTCTTTTCCCACATGGTATTCCCAAATTCTTGCCATTCTGTAACAGAGAACAGCAGGGTCGTCTCCCTAAAATGTCCCCATCACTGTCCTAACTTGATCAATTTGATCAATTGCTTTCCCGTTGTCTCGATTCCTCTCTTAGAGAGTATTCCAGTGAGCAACGTTGCTGCAGCTTCCACCTCCATAGCTGCGCTTTCCACTGGGAGGGGAGGTCCGTGTCTGCCCTGAGTTTGCACACAGGCAGCACTCCTCCCAGCCGTTTTGTTTCCCATTCCCCTCCTCTTGCTGCTTACCGCAGTCTCGGAGAACTCAGTCGAGCTGGACTATCTGGCGAGTAACCATCCTCTGCTACCAGATGTTGGAATGGGAGATGGACCCAGAGTAACGATGCAACCTCAATGCGAGTATAATCGTTCTCCTTTATTGCATGTTCTAACAGAGTGTATATATAGGCAACTAACTACAGCACGTGCTGACAACTTATGATTGGTCCAGCTTCTCTGTGCACATGTCTCTAGCACTAATATGATTGGTACGACGGTGTTGTTCACACGGAACAGTTTTGTCTCTCATCCTGAACATAGTTCCGCATATTCTAGTTGCAACATCACTCAAGGTCATCAGTCCTGGGCCTACGTTATCTTCACGGTCCTTCAAAACCTGAGTTGCTCATTGTAATTAAGTCATGCCCCTTCTCACTTAACCATGACTCCACAGGTATCCGACAGCAGCAGCGAGACGTATGCCTGTGGGAGGTGTGCCCAGATTGAAGAGCTGCTCAGCCAGGTAGCGGAGCTTCGGGAGGTGAGCAGGCTCAGGAGCATCAGGGGGTCAGAGAGGGAAATTGACTGGTGGAGGTGTACTCTACCCTCTCTGAGATAGACTCACAAGCCTGCCACAGCACAAGTGTCTCCTGTTATGCAGCAGACAAAAGTTCCCTCATCCCACCAGGCAGTAGGAGGGGACCTAGGCCAAGGAGGGGAATGGAGGCAGGTTCCTGTTCGGGATGGTAGGCGAGCCCTGTCACTGCCCACCTCACCTTCCCATCTACATACCGTAACAGGTATGAGGGTCTAGAACATGACAGTCAGAACAACAAAGTAGATGAAACCCCATCCCAGTTGGAGAGGGTGCCTAAGGCAAGGCACCCCCGCATTGCTACATCATCTGTCAAAAAAGAAAGGAGGGTTATTGTCATGGGGGGCTCCCTTCTGAAAGGGACAGAGGGTCCGATATGCCGACCGGACCCAACCCACAGGGAAGTCTGTTGCCTCCCCAGGGCTCGGGTGAGAGACTTTGCTAAGAAAGTCAAGCACCTGGTACGGCTCACTGACTACTACCTGCTACTGGTCTTTCAGACTGGTAATGACGAGGTAGCAACGAGAAGTCCGAGAGCAATCAAAAGGGACCTTAGGGCTTTGGGGCGACTACTTAAAGGATCAGGGGCACAGGTTGTGTTTGCCTCTGTCCTTCCAATGGGGGGGGGATCAATGCTGACAAGCGGGCTCATCACATTAACACATGGCTTTGGGACTGGTGTAACCAGCAGAACTTTGGGTTTTTTGATCATGGGAAGGTCTACGTGACACCAGGCCTGCTGGCACCAGATGGGATGCGCCTCTCTCAGAGAGGGGTAAGGATTTTTGGTCAGGAGATGGCAGGGCTGATAGACAGGGCTTTAAACTAGAGTTGAAGGGGGAAGGGGATAAAACCAGGTACGCCGGTGATGACCTGAGGGATGGTGCGCTAGAATCACAGAATAGTCTAGGTTGGAAGAGACCTCCAAGATCACCGAGTCCAACCTCTGACCTAATGCTAACAAGTCCTCCACTAAACCATATCCCTAAGCTCTACATCTAGACATCTTTTAAAGACCTCCAGGGATGGTGACTCAACTGCTTCCCTGGGCAGCCTATTCCAATGCCTAACAACCCTTTCAGTAAATAAGTTTTTCATAATATCCCACCTAAACCTCCCCTGGCGCAATTTTAGTCCATTCCCCTCATCCTGTCACCAGGCACGTGGGAGAATAGACCAACTGCCACCTCGCTACAGCCTCCTTTAAGGTACCTGTAGAGTGTGATAAGGTCACCCCTGAGCTTCCTCTTCTCCAGGCTAAATAGTCCCAGCTCCCTCAGCCGCTCCTTGTAAGACTTGTTCTCCAGACCCTTCACCAGCTTCGTAGCCCTTCTCTGGACTCGCTCAAGCACCTCCATGTCCTTGTAGTGAGGGGCCCAAAACTGAACACAGTACTTGAGGTGCGGCCTCACCAGAGCTGAGTACAGGGGGACAATCACTTCCATGGACCTGCTGGCCACGCTGTTTCTGATACAAGCCAGGATGCTGTTGGCCTTCTTGGCCGCCTGAGCACGCTGCTGGCTCATATTCAGCCGACTATCAACCAATACCCGCAGGTCCTTCTCTGTCAGGCAGCTTTCCAACCACTCATCTCCCAGCCTGTAGCTCTGCTTGGGGTTGTTGTGCCCCAGGTGCAGGACCCGGCACTTGGCCTTGTTGAACTTCATACAGTTGGCCTCAGCCCATTGGTCCAGCCTATCCAGATCCTCCTTCCTGCCCTCGAGCAGATCGACACAAGGACCTAACTTGGTGTTGTCTGCAAACTTACTGAGGGTGCACTCAATCCCCTCATCCAGATCATCGATAAAGATGTTAAAGCGGACTGGCCCCAGTACCGAGCCCTGGGGGACTCCACTAGTGACCGGCCTCCAACTGGATTTGACTCCATTCACCACAACTCTCTGGGCCTGGCCATCCAGCCAGCTCTTAACCCAACGAAGCGTATGTCAGAGGGACTGTGTGCCAGTGAGGTCCTTCGGTCAGCTCCACAAGGTGCTGCGTGTAGGGAGGCTCATTTGAAGTGCTTCTACACAAACACACAAACTCACCGGCAAAAGCGAAACCTGGTGGGATGAGTCCTGTGGCTGGTGTGCTGCAATAGATGGTTACAGGCTCTTCAGGAGGGACAGGCAGGGTAGGCGAGGTGGGGGGGTGGCAATGTACGTGAAGCAGGGGCTGGACTGTGTGGAAATTCAGGTTGGTGATGGCAAAGACGAGAGCCTCTGGGTAAGGATTAAAGGACAAACAAATAAAGGGGATGTCATTGTGGGAGTCTATTACAGACCACCTGGCCAGGAAAACAAAACAGATGAATTATTCTTTGCAGAACTAAGAGATGCCTGGAGATCAACTGCCCTTGTCCTTATGGGGGATTTTAAATTGCCAGACGTCAACTGGGATCACCACATGGCTGACACGAGCAAGTCCAGGAGGTTCATAAAGCATCTAGATGACAACTTCTTGGTGCAGGTGCTAAGGGAGCCAACTAGGAAAGGTGCCCTCCTAGATCTGTTGCTGGAGAACAGAGAGGGTCTTGTGGGAGACGTGGCAACTGGTGGCTGTCTTGGTCATAGTGACCATGAAGTGGTTGAGTTTAGAATTTATGGTGACAGAAGGAAAACTGCCACCAAAACTTCAGCCCTGGATATGGGCAAAGCAGACTTCAGGCTGCTCAGGGAGCTAGTCAGCAAGGTCCCCTGGGAAACTGCTTTTGAAGGCATTGGCGTCCATCAGTGCTGGTCAATCTTTAAGCGCTGCCTCCTAAAAGCACAGGATCAGGCAATTCCAAAATATCGGAAGTCAGGCAGGTGGGGCAGATGAATGGCCTGGCTGACGAGAGATCTTCTACTGGAGCTTAGGTGAAAAAAGAAAGTGTACGGCTGCTGGAAGGAGGGTCAGGCGACGAGGAAGGAATACAGGGATGCTGTTTGTGTTTGTAGGGAGAAAATTCGTGTGGCCAAAGCCCAATTAGAGTTGACCTGGCCAGGTCTGTGGGAGACAATAAAAAGTTTTTTTTTTAGATATGTGAACAGTAAATGGAGGACCAAAGAAAACATAGGTCCACTACTTGATGGGGAAGGTCTCCTCACAGACAAGGACATAGGCAAAGCAGAGACGTTTAATGCCTTCTTTGCCTCTGTCTTCAACACTGATGATGGGCTTCGGGACTCAGAGTGCCCTGAGCTGGAGGACCGTGATGGTGGGAATGACAAACTCCCAACTGACCCTGAACATGTGCGGGATTTGGTGCTCCACCTGGATCCATACAAGTCCATGGGTCCAGATGGAATTCATCCCAGGGTGCTTAAAGAGCTGGCTGACGTCATCACGGGACCTCTCTCAATTATTTTTCAACAGTCTTGGGAATCTGGAGAGGTCCCGGTAGACTGGAAGCTGGCAAATGTACCAGTTTTCAAGAAGGGCAAGAAAGAACACCCTGGCAACTACAGGCCTGTCAGTTTCACGTCAGTGCCTGGTAAAATTATGGAGAAGATGATTCTTGAAGCTATTGAAGCGCACCTGGGGGACAATGCAGTCATTGGTCCCAGTCAACATGGGTTCACAAGGGGTAGGTCCTGTTTAACAAATTGAAAAAATTCCTTTTATGATAAGAACACCCATCTGGTTGATCAAGAGAAACCAGCTGATGGGATCTTTTGGGACTTCAGCAAGGCTTTTGACAGTTTCCCATAGGATCCTACTGGACAAAATGTCCAGCATGCAGCTAAACAAAAACATCATACGATGGGTGAGCAGTTGGCTGACGGGCAGGGCTCAAAGGGTTGTGGTAAATGGGGCCACATCAGGCTGGCGGATGGTCACTAGTGGGGTCCTTCAAGGCTCCATTTTAGGGCCAGTCCTCTTCAATGTTTTTATAAATGATTTGGATGTAGGACTAGAAGGTGTTTTGAGCAAACTTGCCGACAACACCAAACTTGGAGGAGTTGTGGACTTGGATGAGGGTGGAAAGGCCTTGCAGAGAGATCTGGACACGTTGGAGAGCTGGGCAATCACCAACCACATGAAGTTTAACAAAAGCAAGTGCCGGGTCCTGCACCTGGGACGCGGCAACCCTGGCTATACATACAGACTGGGTGATGAGACGCTGGAGAGCAGCCCCGCAGAGAGGGATCTGGGGGTCATGGTTGACAGCAAGCTGAATATGAGCCAGCAGTCTGCCCTGGCAGCCAGGAGGGCCAACCGTATTCTGGGGTGCATCAAGCACGGCATTGCTAGTCGGTCGAGGGAAGTGATCGTTCCGCTCTACTCTGTGCTGGTGCGGCCTCACCTTAAGTACTGTGTGCAGTTCTGGGCACCACAGTACAAAAAGGACATTAAACTGTTGGAGGGTGTCCAGAGGAGGGTGATGAAGATGGTGAAGGGCCTGGAGAGGAAAACATCAGGAGCAGCTGAGGTCACTGGGCCTGTTCAGCCTGGAGAAGAGGAGGCTGAGGGGAGACCTCGTCGTGGTCTACAACTTCCTCATGAGGGGGAGTGGAGAGGTGGGTGACCTATTCTCCATAAACACCAGTGATAGGACCTGTGGGAACAGGGTTAAGCTGAGGCAGGGGAAGTTTAGACTGGGTATCAGGAAGAGGTTCTTCAACGAGAGGGTGGTTGCACACTGGAACAGGCTCCCCAGTGAAGTAGTCACTACACCAAGCTTGTCTGAATTTAAGAAGAGATTGGACTGTGCACTTAGTCACATGGTCTAAACTTTTGGGTAGACCTGTGTGGTGCCAGGAGTTGGACTTGATGATCCTTATGGATCCCTTCCAACTCAGTATATTCTATGATTCTATGAACTGTTAGCACAGACCAGATCTGAAGACTATGCTGCTGATACAAATTTAACTGGGGATGTCTTAATTCTTTCTCTGGACTTCCATTTTTTCATCTATAGCTACATCAGCTTCCTGAATACATTTATATCTTTATCTGGAGTCATCACAGAGATCTCTATCTGAAGAAATGACTTGCTTTCTTACCGGTGTATGCTCTAGTTACACGAGTTACGCTCTAAATCAGTATGCATGCAAACTTATTGCAAAAGATGTAACAGATGTGCTGCTTTGCTGTAATGAGTAGTCAAAAAGGGCTTAAAGTGAGGCTTTGTGAGGACTGATCCTTGATGCCTTCCTTCCCTTTGTAGCCTCCAGATATGTCCAGAAGGCAGTGGGGCTGAAGCAGGCTTCAGCAGGAACTGACAAGAACTTCTGAGTAAGCTTGTGTTGCTATTCTGGGTTCAGATGTAGGGTTTGCTGCATGAGCAGCTACAGTTGCCCTAGAAATTATTTATCAGTGGTTACTGTAGACATCTGTCAATAATGTTATGTTTGTTTATATATGTATATATATAAAAAAGTACACTGGCTGTTAAATCGTAGGTAGCTTTGGCAAGGCGAACATCGAGATCACAGACCTCATTCTAGAGATGCTTTACATCCTCATCCCTTACTTTGCTGTGAAACATGCCTGCCATTAATTTCAGTGGTGTCAGCATTTCCTGGAGTCCTTAAAATCATGATCCCTCTGAGATGAATGCCATTCCACATACACCTACTGCTTAATGCTTCAGAACAGTATTTCTGCCCATGAATCATGGTTGCTGAAACTTGAAAATAAGAAACAGAATCCCATGAAACATATGACCTTCAAGTATGAATCTTGAGGGGTGGGAGGGAGAGAATGTTTCCAAAGCATAAAAGTGAAGTGCTAGAATTATCCGGTCTTATTTCTTAAAATTCTGTCAAACTACTTTGTGCTCATGGAGAGACAGTAAAAATAAAATGGCTTTGGTCTTCTGTGTTGAAAAAGCTTTTATTTGGGCTGTGCAGCTGTAAATAATTTCTGTTAAGAGAAAATTGATGGCATTTACATGACACAACTTGAACGTCTCATCTTAATTCAGTGAAGTGAAAAGCATGTTAACAGCTAGGCTGCAGTCTTTTGCGATATTGCTGGAACCCCAAAAGAAAATAACTTGGTAAGGTTTGTTGGAAATAGTCTGTCTTGCACCATGATTATAAATGCATATATAAAAGCATATGTTATGCCTCCATAAATCCTTGTTGATTATAACAAGCACCCAGTTTGATATGTCTGTAAATGGATGTTGTGGTTTAACCCGGCTGGCAGCTAAACACCACACAGCCGTTAGCTTACCCTCCCCCCTCCCTCTCTGGGATGGGGGAGAGAAAGGGGAAAGTGAAGCCTGTGGGTTGAGATAAAGACAGTTTATTAAGATAGATAATAATAATAATAATAATAATATGTACAAACAAGTGATGCACAATGCAATTGCTCACCAACCGGTGACCGATGCCCAGCCCAACCCCGAGCAGCCAGCCCCCCACCCTGGCTAGCCACCCCTATATATTGTTCAGCATGACATCAGATGGTATGGAATACCCCTTTGGCCAGTTTGGGTCAGCTGTCCTGGGTCTGTCCCCTCCCAGCTCTTGCTGCATCTCCAACCTGCCCGCTGGCAGGACAGAGCGAGGAGCTGAAAAGTCCTTGGCTT
>JAACYQ010016281.1:0-10503 GCA_011075105.1 Heteronetta atricapilla
CTTCTAAACAATGTAACTCTGCAAAAACAACATTTCTATTCCCACAGTAACTACTAGAAAAGGATGGTTGAGCTCCCAAACATTGGTGTATCATACATTCTATGACTGGAAAGGCCAGAAAATAGGAAGCTGCACTTTTAACCTAACTCAGTATGCTCTGTGCAGAGAAGGTGACAGGATCGTATGCTATGATCCAAAAGAGCTCCCTTATCAATATTGGGTAGAAATGAAGACAGATTCGAAAGTAGGCAAATTAATTGGAACAAGTGAAGTTGTAACCACCCTGAATACCTGTGTCGATAACCTTTGATGCTTGTGATATTATAGATGAAGACCCATATACTGATTGTGGAAGCCTGAGTTGGAGGAGGTACTATAGTAACCAGCCCAAGTACATTTGTCCTAGAAAGGGTGGAACAGTGGCTTCTACGTGTTACACTGATTGGATAAGAGATGATCCATGGGACAGGAGTTATCATTACTGTGGACCCTCAAATTGGGATTGTGCTTGTTGGAGTACGGATCCCAGTCGGGGATGGTCTCAGCAATGTGCGGGAATGGGATTAGAAGCCAAGACTGAAAACGGAAAACCTTCCCCCAGTTGTACAGACTGGACTTGCAACCCTGTCAATATAACCCTTTATAATTTAGAACACTGGAAATTGGGTGCAAAAATGGGACTTAAAATATATGGAAAAGGACAAGACCTGGGTGTAATTATCAAAATTGAAATCAAAGAAAGGGCAAGAGAGTCAGTGCAACATAGACTATTATTCAACTCATTCTATCATGAAATGGAAACAGGAGTAAAATATGAAATCCCCACAGCTGCTAAAAATCTATTTGTAAATCTAGCTGAAAGTATTGCTAAATCACTGAATGTAACTAATTGTTATGTTCGTGGTGGAACAAATCAAGGTGAATGATGGCCATGGGAGGCTATGGAGAGCAACATAAGCAATCCCCAAGTATGGAAAGCAATGGGAAAGGGTAATAGGAAACAACAGTGGGTGCTCCAAACAAATATAATTGGAAGGAGCTGTTAGCAAAATCTAAAAAGCGAAGGAAGACCACTAGGTTATCTATGGAATGAAACTCAATGTTAAGGAATGGGATAAATGAGGAAGCCCACTGGAAATAAATAATCAATTTAGAAATTGGACTAATGGAGCAAACATACCAAATGGTCGCCCAACCCCTGAAGGATATTATTGTATTTGTGGAAAACTAGCTTATGCATATTTGCCAGAAGATTAGACGGGATCCTGTGTATCAGGAACTATAAGACCCAGTTTTTTCCTGTTACCCATAAATCGGGGAAAGCGATTAGGAGTCCCAGTGTATACCGAAGCTGATGAGCTAAGAGAAAGGTGCCATAAATGAAGCTTACAAATCAGGAATTGGAAGGATGAGGAATGGCCTCCTGAGAGAATCATAGCCTATTATGATCCAGCTACATGGGCAGAAGACGGATCCTGGGGCTATAGGACCCCAATATATATGCTTAATAGAATCATTAGGTTGCAAGCTGTAGTAGAAATAGTTGTGAATAAAACCAGAGATGCACTCAGATTTATTGCAAAACAAAATACCAAGATGAGAACTGCTTTGTATCAAAATCGCTTAGCTTTAGATTATTTGCTAGCACAAGAAGGAGAAGTCTGTGGAAAATTTAACCTTAGTAATTGCTGTTTAGAGATTGATGATGAAGGAAAATCTGTGAATGAACTTGTAAAAAGAAATGAAGAAAATTGCACATGTCCCAGTTCAAACTTGGAATGAAATCAATTTAAAAAAATTATGGAGGGACTTTATGGGTGGCGGTTGTCTTACTATAATCAGGATAGTTGTATTGGGAATATGTGGAGGGTTGTTAATAATTCCATGTTTAATACCCTGTTTTACGAGATTAATACACTTGGTTATACAAGGAATGCAAATATTTGTGGTACCTGTTGACCCAGAACCAGGGGAAGGGAAAACCCATTCCCTGATGATAATAAAAACTAAAGAAGATCCAAAATTGGTACCAATTCAGCAAGTATAGACTTGATTGGAAAAGAAAGCACGAATCAATACCATTAAAAAAGGAAATGGGGGATTGTGAAATGTATTAATTTGATTTGTGTCAGTAAGGAACAATGCTAGGGCTGCATGATGAAATATAACCTTCTAATTAAGAAAAGCAGAGTGATTAGTGTACATAGTTCTTGTATCATGCAAAGGAAGGGTCCAGCAATTTGTGTAAATGTGTAAATGGTTTGAAGGGCAAACATTGAGACTCAAGTCTGGGAGATAAGAGAACAAGGAGTTTTTAGGAAACTGCTGACTTTTGCATGGGACGCTGCCCAAGCCTCTGACATGCGGCAAAGAGATCCACCAAATAAGGAGAAAGGGGGGAGTTGAAGGACGACCGAAGGACAAAGCCTGGGAGGAAGACTACGAGCCTTCAGCACAAGCGAACCCCAGAGAGACCACCAGAGACTGATACGCATGCCTACAGAGAGGGTTTGGATTCTGGGAACTAATTATAATAACCCTGCCTTTTCTAGGAATAGTGATGAATATGTATTAGTCTAGGAGCATAAAAACCAGCCTCCTGATGTAACAGGTGTGCGTCTTGGTGGAGCAGAGACTCCCGGTGTACCCAGCACTGTTTGCTTGCCTCTATTGGCTGAATAAATTACAAACTTTAATTGAAATCCTATTTGGGACTCAATCATTTATCACAGACTACCCCCCGTGCTGCTCAGAGTTGAATAAACATACCTACTTTACAGCCTTACAGGTTATGGAATCTGTTTTCCACAAGTCAATTTGGCGAGCCAGGCAGGAGACACTCTGCTCGGCTGCATGATCAACTGCGGAGCGGACACCCCTAGGTGCGCCTCCAGTATTTTCCTCGGAGGAGCCACCACTCCCAGTGGCTCACTGGGGAGCAGACAACGGCCTCATCAAGCTGCAGACAAACAGTATGTTTAACAAAGGGGGCCAGTAAGTAGTAGGGGACACCTGCGCTTGGCTGGGACCGCCGGTAAAGGGCAGAGTGGTCTGGTGTACGGCATAGTCCCCGTAAGGGAGAAGGGTACCCTACAGGCTGACTGATAGAGCGGCCAAGGGGGATTTGGTGACCGATAGGGAGGCCGCTAGCTGTCTTGGGAGCAGATTGAGCAAATCTGAGGTTACCGCTGCATCCCAGTTTTGGGAGCCAGGACGGACCTGCTAATGACTGTATAAGAAGCAGGAGAAGGGTAAGCGGGCCTCTCTCAGTTGTGACAAGGTTACCTTGGTAATGTTTGCAGCTGCTGGAGGGATATTAACTGGAGTGGTAATATTGTATGTCTTATTTGTAAATGTCTGGGTATCTCATGTTGAAAACATTTCTGTAAGCGTATGTGTTTGAGCCAAAGTATTGTGAAGTGAGTGACTCCTCGAGGAACTCACCCAGAGATGATACAAACAAGTTTTGTTATTGTTCTAAGTGATATATCCTTGTAGTTTGAATCAGTAGTGTAAGGAGCCTCTTTTTGTGATTGTGTGATTGTGCTGTGTGAGTGAGACGCAGCATCGCCACGAAGCGAGTGCGGAGTTCCAATCCGCGGTTCCGTATTCTTCGCGAGGGGAACGTCCGGAGATGAACGAAGTGCATGACGGACCGAAAGGAACTGCTGTTTTATCCAAGTGTTGATTGGTGGTGCCCAATATATGGGCCCGGAAGTGCATCTTGTAATCCTATTTTGTTCTTAAACATTTTTAGTGTGACAAAGAGGAAGTTTAGAAGTTTTGGTATATTGGTGTATATTGGTGTTTGATCATTGGAGGGGGGGGCTGACTAATCATCAAAGTGGTGGAACGAAGAGAGTCACTTCTTTGGTGGTTTGGGCTTGAGTCCTGGGAATTTGGTAAAAAGGGGGAAGAGCTAATTTATTTAGGAAATCAAGGAAATGGGTAGTGCTCAGAACAAAGGTGTTTTAAAGAAAAGCCCTATTGGGTGCATATTGGCACACTGGAAGGATATTGTCGAAACTGGGAGCACAGAAAGAAAACTCTCATTAAGTATTGCAATCAATGGTGGCCACTATATAAGCTTGAGGATGGAGCTAAATGGCCAATCTACTGGTCAATCGACTGTAACACTATCCTGCAATTAATGTTGTTTTTGAGGAGAGAAGGAAAATGGGATCAAGTGTCGTATGCAGTGTGTTGGGTCTGTCTGGGATGGAGTCACCTTTCCCTGCAGCAGCCCACACAGTGCTGTGCTCTGCACTCGTAGCTGGAACAGCACTGGTATCACTCCAGTGTTGTGTCTATTGCTGCATAGTGCTGGCACAGCATCAGGACTCCCTCCAAGCCCCCAAGAGCCAGCAGGCTGGGGGTGGGCAAGTGATAGGGAGGGGAAATCTCCAGGGCAGCTGACCTAAACCGACCAAAGGGATATTCCATAACACCTGATGTCACACTCAGCAATAAAAGGGGGGTATGTCTTGTAGATGCCCACATGCCTAAGAATCGTGCCACCAAAGAACATCAGAACAACGAAGAAGTGGATCATGCTTCAAAAACTGAAGTAGCTTAGGTAGACCGGGACGTAAGGGTGAGCTGTTTGTAGCTCGATGGGCCCATGAAACATTAGAGCATCTGGGGAGGGATGCCACATACAGATGGGTTCGTGATCGAGGGGTGGACCTGACCATTGAGGCCATCACACAGGTTACCCATGAGTGTGAAATCTGTGCTGCAACGAAGAGAGCCTTGAGGGTAAAGTCTCCCCGGAACAAGGGGAGATGGCTTGGATTTCGATATGGTGAGGCCTGGCAGATTGACTACATCAGACCACTCCCACAAACACGCCAAGGCAAGCAGTACATACTCACCACAGTAGAAGCAACTACTGGGTGGCTGGAAACATATCCAGTAAACCATGTCACTGCCCGAAACACTATCTTGGGCCTGGAAAGACAAGTGCTGTGGCAACATGGTACACCAGAGAGAACTGAGTCCGACAATGGGAGTCGCTTTCTAAACAATTTGATCACCTCCTGGGCCAAGAGACATGGCATTGAGTGGGTATATCACATCCCTTATCACCCACAAGCTTCTGGGAAGGTTGAGAGGTACAATGGACTGTTAAAAACTATGTTACGAGCATTGGGTGCTAGGATGTGGAAACCCTGGTACATAAATCTACCAGAGGCCACTTGGCTAGTTAACAACAGGGAGTCTGAGAGCCATCCTGGTCCTGCTGAAACAAAACCCCTACACGCTGTGGGAGAAGCTAAAGTCCCCATAGTGCACGTAGGGAAGTGGATGGGGAAGGCAGTGTGGGTTGCTCCTGCCATGGGAAAAGGCAAACCCACTCATGGGATTGTCTTCGCCCAAGGACCGGGGTGTACCTGGTGGGTAATGCAGAAGGATGGGGATATCAGGTGTGTGCCTCAAGGAGATTTAACCTTGGGAGAAAATTAATCTGTAATCTAAGTTATATGTTGTAGGAGGACACTGCAGAACCAACAACAGGTCAACTTCGCAAGGAACCGGGCAAATGCAACAGCGACATGAGCTAAGCTGGTGCTGGTGTCAAGAAAACCAACTTCGCCTGCCCTGAGTGACCACTTTGACAGATGCAGCTGAAACCATCAACAGCTTTTATGAACACTTTGGGAAAAGCCTATGGAATGAGAAGTACAGACGTATAAAGACTTTAATGGACAGAGAATAATGGTGATGAGAATATCTATATACTAAACTACGTGGGACCTGAGTGTGACACAAATGTTATGGAATAAGGGGTGGAGGTTGTACTGGGTCTGTCTGGGATGGAGTCACCTTTCCCTGCAGCAGCCCACACAGTGCTGTGCTCTGCACTCGTAGCTAGAACAGCAGCAGTTCTCCTGAACAACCAGTATGTGTTTTGAGGCCCTGCTTGCCAGGACATGGCCAAACATCGCTCATTGACAGGAAGTAGAATAACTTTTTTCCTTTCTCTCTGTGCTTCCGCACGGCCTTTTTTTTTGTTGTTTCTTTTTCTCCCCACTTCCTTTCCTTTTAATTAAATCATTCTCATCTCAAAGCTCAAGCTCTTTGTGTTGACTTTTCTCCCCCTTCCTCTTTGAGGGGGGGAGGAGTGAGAGAGTGAGCATGGTGGAGCTCAGCTGTCCACTCAAGTAAAATCACCACAGTGATACTGAGCAACCATTGTTGCACTTTTATACCCAACAATACTGCCCCGGATGGCACAGTAACTAGAGCATTGCAAGGGCTTACCACCCTTGCCAGTGAATTGGCAGAAAACTTTGGAATAGGCACTTCCATCACCGGATGGTTGGAATCTTGGTTTGGTAAATGGAAAGGGATGGTAGTGTCCCTATTTACATCCTCAATCGTAGTAGCAGGAGCTTTGACAGCCATCGGTTGTTGCATTATTCCCTGTATAAGAGGACTAGTCCAGGGGTTAATTCAAACTGCGCTTTTGAAACAAGTGACCATGGAGCCTCCACCTTACTCAGGTAAGGGGATGATATTAGAGGAGATGGAAAGCAAAGAAAGCGAAGAAGAGGAAGATACTTACCAAATTACACCTTAGAGAAAAGGTTTGCAAGAATCAATAATTTATAAAGAAGGAAAGGGAGAATTTGTGGAAATGAAAATGTTGTTTTTGCAATGTTACATTGTTTAGAGGGAAGGAATGTGGTATTGAGGTATGCTTGCAGTGATAAGAAAGCTTAGAGGACCTTGTAAAATGCAGACAATCAGACTCGGAGCAATTAGGCGGGAAATCACTGTGTAAGAAACAATACCACCTCAAAGTAAAAAAGTCAAAAGAAATTTGAAAAATAACAGGATGGCCACTGAAGGCCATGTATTGTCTGTGAAACACCAGATAGATTGTGAACATGGATTACCCAGTCAATGGGGAAACAGAGGAGGGTCCTGGTCGTCAAGGAAAATATAAAGTATATAAATAAACTGCACTATGTACCTTGTAGGCATGCTCCTGCTTGTGGGACGCCCACCATTGCAATAGTGAATAAAAATGCTACTTGACTGAGATCCTCACCCGAGCCTATGTTATTGGCTGCAGAGTGTTTCTCATGCACATGCGATGTTCACATTCAAGCATGAAAAGGATGGTGTTAGCACATTACACAAGTAGATGTGGCACAGCCACTGCATCACCCAAAGGTATATTTCTGGAGTCCATACCCAGCTCCAAAAGCAGATTAGACCACACAGCTACTTGTGATACCATCAGCTTCTTCACCTTTGTCTTCATTTACCTTATATCTCATCATATACTTGTGGGTTCTTTAAGCTACAGCTAAGACTTTTCCAATTGAAGATCATCATTTTGAAAAGATTATGGAACACAGAGTATTGCTTTTGTGTCCACACTTGAATTTGTTAGCTTTCCCTTCGCATATAAAGAGATATTGAGCAGTGTTACATAAAAGCAGCAAGCTTTTTACCCTCTCTATTTGCACTTGCTTTGCAAAAATGTACATCGATAAACCCAAGCATTCATCAGTCTAGAAATACATTATGGGCATTTACGGGCTTTTTACCAGCTATCCAAAGAACTCCAGGCAAATTACAGCAATTATGCATTCAACTCCTTTCTACAAAAAAGAAGGAAGCCTCTAACTGCAGATACTGAGAGCTGCCCTCTGTCAAGACACCAACTAGCATCTAGCAGCTGCTCTTTTAGAGACTATTGATTGGCATAAAGTAATCACATTTTGCATCCCACCATCTCTTAGCACTTCTGAGCCAGTCATTTTTGCTAGTTTTGCTGTGGCACGAGACTGTTAGTTGTAGGAATCCTGAAACGCATCTCCCCTCACTCCAAAGTCTGATAGTTACTCATATTAAAATGAGTATTTAAACCTTGATAAGTAATTTTCTTCCCCAAACATTTTCTTAATATTATTCCTCAGGATATTATCTAGAAGATGACACTTCAAATATTTAAGTGCTTAGTTGCAAAAGTAATTGCAGGTATAGAGCCCTGACAGCCTGTTGTGGTTTAACCCGGCCAGCAGCTAAACACCACACAGCCGTTCGCTCACCCTCCCCCCTCCCTCTCTGGGATGGGGGAGAGAACGGGAAAGTGAAGCCTGTGGGTTGAGATAAAGACAGTTTATTAAGATAGAAAATAATAATAATAATAATAATAATAGTAATATGTACAAACAAGTGATGCACAATGCAATTGCTCACCACCCGCTGACCGATGCCCAGCCCAACCCCGAGAGCCGGCCCCCCACCCTGGCTAGCCACCCCTATATATTGTTCAGCATGACGTCAGATGGTATGGAATACCCCTTTGGCCAGTTTGGGTCAGCTGTCCTGGGGCTGTCCCCTCCCAGCTCTTGCTGCCCCCCCAGCCTGCCCGCTGGCAGGACAGAGCGAGGAGCTGAAAAGTCCTTGGCTTAGTGTAAGCACTGCTCTGCAGCAATTAAAACATCAGCATGTTATCAACACTCTTCTCATCCCAATCCAAAACACAGTACCTCACCAGCCATTAGGAGGAAAAACAACTCTGTCCCAACTGAAACCAGGACACAGCCCATGACCACTGACAGAATTACAGCTTAATAACTAATCTTGTATGGTTTATTAGCAACTTACCGATTTCATAATAAATACAGAAATCTGCTCCCCAAAATATTTATGACTCATTACTCCTCCCAAAGTGCAGCGTTAGTTGAATTACTTTTCCATCCATTTTTGTTCATAAAACTCCAACCTGACTTGGGGTACGTCAACTTATTCCCTCTCTTCCCAATAAAGGACCTTAAGGTACTTTCTGAAAATCACATTAAAAAAAATACACTATTATGAACACAGTAAGTAAAATGAAAGTCACTTTTTTTTTTTTTTTTAAGAGAAGTCAGACTGGCAACAAACTGCTTGTGGTGACCTAATAATTATGAGATTAAGAACACATGCTTTTCTCAGACTGTGTTACAGATTTTCTATCCTTTTTCACCACAAAGTTTTATTCCAGATAACTAAGTGATTTTATTCACATAAATACCTTCCCCTACTACAAGTACCTCCTATATTTCTATTTCAAAGTATTATAGATTACTGTGCAAGGACACCACAAGACACTATTAGTCACTAGGGTAGAACCCAGGATAGCTTTGCTATATTAGATAAGGAAATACATATCCTTAAGGAGAATCTCCACCCTTTACTGGATGCGGGGGGGAAACTTAGTGACAGGAGATGAGGAAAAGGCTGAGGTGCTTAATGCCTTCTTTGCCTCAGTCTTTAGCAGCAAGACCAGTTGTTCCCTGGATACCCAGTACCCTGAGCTGGTAGAACGTGATGGGGAGCAGGACGTGTCCCTCACAATCCACAAGGAAATGGTTGGCGGCCTGCTACAGCATTTGGATGTACGCTAAGTCGATGGGGCCGGATGGAATCCACCCAAGGGTACTGAGAGAACTGGCAGAAGAGCTGGCCAAGCTGCTTTCCATCATTTATCGGCAGCCCTGGATATCAGGGAAGGTCCCACTCGACTGGCAGCGAGGGGCCCAAACTCGACTACCAAACATGACGCCCATCTACAAGAAGGGCCAGAGGACTGACCCGGGAAACTATAGGCCTGTTAGTTTGACCTCAGTGCCAGGGAAGCTCATGGAGCAGATTATCTTGAGTGTCATCACGTGGCACTTGCAGGGAAGAAGGCAATCAGGCCCAGTCAGCATGGGTTTATGAAAGGAAGGTCCTGCTTGATGAACCTGAACACCTATGACAAAGCGAGGCGCTTCGTGGATGAGGGAAAGACCGTGGATGTGGTCTACCTTGACTTCAGTAAGGCTTTTGACACCATTTCCCACAGCATTCTCCTCAAGAAAGTGGCTGCTCATGGCTTGGACTGGCGCACGCTTCGTTGCGTTAGAAACTGGCTGTGTAGCCGGGCCCAAAGAGTCGTGGTGAATGGAGTTAAATCCAGTTGGAGACCGGTCACCAGTGGCATTGCCCAGGGCTCAGTACTGTGGCCAGTTCTCTTTAACATCTTTATTGATGAACTGGATGAGGGCATTGAGTGCACCCTCAGTAAGTTTGCAGACAACACCAAGTTAGGTGCGTGTGTCGACCTGCTTGAGGGTAGGAAGGCTCTGCAGGAGGATCTGGATAGGCTGCACCGATGGGCCGAGGCCAACTACATGAAGTTCAACAAGGTGAAGTGCCGGGTCCTGCACCTGGGCCACAACAACCCCAAGCAGAGCTACAGGCTGGGAGATGAGTGGTTGGAGAGCTGCCAGGCAGAGAAGGACCTGGGGGTATTGGTTGGTAGTCTGCTGAATATGAGCCAGCAGTGTGCTCAGGTGGCCAAGAAGGCCAACAGCATCCGGGCTTGTATCAGAAACAGTGTAGCCAGCAGGGCTAGGGACAGTGATTGTCCCCCTGTACTCAGCTCCGGTGAGGCTGCACCTCGAGTACTGTGTTCCGTTCCGGGCCCCTCGCTACAGTTGGTGTTCCGTTCCGGGC
>JAACYQ010016282.1:0-11999 GCA_011075105.1 Heteronetta atricapilla
ATTTGTTCCAACAAGGTCCAAAAGAAACCCCTATGGAATTTTTGGACCAACTTTTGAAATGCAATGAAGAAAAATAAATAAATAACGATTTGGACATGGCTTCCGAAAACAGAGGCAATTGGCTAGCCTCTTTCTAAGGCAATTGGCCCCCTGATATCAGAAAGAAATTGTCTTAGGCTGCAGGATAAACTTACAACAGTCAAGAATAATGGGGACCTGAGGCACCTACCCTAGCGGGTCCACTGGTTGAAATAAAGCTAGGGAACGAAGAGAGAGGCTTGAATTTTTGTTGGTTAAGGGAGCTTCTTTCTCTGTGTTAATTAGTCTGTAAATGTAACAGGAGCAACTGGCCAACAGGAAAAGGCGTTTTTTGCAATGCTTGGAATTTAAATTCGGAAAAAATGAATGGAATTACAAAATAGGAAAAACAGTCAAGTTTGGTTCACGGTACTAAATTTAAAGGATGCCTTTTCCTGTCTGCCCATGGCTACTGGAAACCAGAAACTATTTGCATTTGAATGGAAAAGTCCTAATTGTGATATATGGAGTATTAATTTGTGTCAGAAAGATGGTTGATGTTAATAAAGAAGGGGGAGATGTCGGAGTGTGGCATGGGGGTCGACAAGCCCCATGGTTGGTGATAACATCAGACTCTTAACGATGAGGCCATCAGGAATGTAAAGAGTTTAGAGGGAACAAAGAAAGGCGATTAAGGAGACGCCTTGCCGTCTCGGGTTGCTTGTTCTCCTGCCGTTAAGGCATGGAAGTTACTGGGGGGTTTTATGGTTGAAACTGTTAACATTTGTTGTTTAATGTTATATGATAATCATATTATTAGTGTGGTTTCAAGGGTTAACAAAACGCGGGAAAAGATGGCCTCGCATGGCTTGGTGTCGATCACGTTTCGTTGCTTTCGGGAACCTTGTGGAGGGCAGAGCATGCGCAGAAGAAGAGAGAGCCAGTTGGGGCCAACCCTGCGGTCTGGACGAGATCCGGGAACACACAGGGTCTGCGCAGGAAGAAAAGGTTGCTAGCAGTGATGGGGGGGGAACCGTGAGCCTTCATCCCCACGACCCCCGCGACAACCACCAGAAGGCACTGTGCAGGCGCAGATGGGAGGAGTTTGTGAAAATACTAATTATAATAAAAAGCGGGGATAGGTCATGCATATGTGTAGGCGTACTAGGGTTTCTTACGAATATATAAAAGCAGTGTTCTATATATTTAGAAAGTTCAACTGTTGTGTGTGCGTCTTGTTGGAGCCGAGACTCCCAGTGCACCCAGCACTGTTTGCTTGCCTCTATTCGCTTAATAAATTGCAAACTTTATTGTAATCCTATTTGGGACTCAGTCATTTATCACAATTGGGAGCTCGTCCGGGATGGTCTTGGTTCCTGAATTCTGACTTGATCCAGGAGGGGCACCCCACCATTTTGTGGCTCCTGTTCGAGTCAGGTCAGGACTAACACCATCCTGAACCTGAATAAAGGCAAGCAAAGAATTTGATTTTTTTATGAGCTCCCTTGCCGGCTGCAGCATTGTATTTTACTCTTAATTCTGCGCGCAAAGATCCGAACGAAGACAACGGAGTCGTGAGTATTTAAGGCGTATACCGTTCGGTTGGGTGGGATTCGGTTGCCTGTGTGTGTAAGAGTGTGACTGAGACGGAACTTAGTTCTGAAACGAGTGTGGAGGTCTTCTAACCACGGTTCCAATCTCCCGCGAGGGACTTGGCCGGTGAAGAACCGAAGCGATTCCTATAGGATTCGTGGGTGGGTGATAGGTCCTAAATCCCCTTCAAGACACTCTTACTAAGGTAACCAAGGCTGTAGGAATTGCCACAGTAAAATTCCTAGATGGGTCAGACAAAATTGAAGACCCAGGACCAGAGAAAAGGGAGCAAATTACCAGACATACCACCAGAAAGTCCATTAGCAGTAAGGATTAAAAATTGGAATGATAGGGGCCCCAGAGAAGGAAGAAGTAAATTAAAATTGGTCCAGTACTGTATTGATTCACGGAAACGACTCCACATTTAGTGAGATTGTAAAATAGGTATGTTTATTCAGCGCTGCACAGCACAGGGAGTAGTCCCACCAAAGTCGTGCGCACCTAAAGTGGCAACTTGCTTTGGTTATATACAGTAAAGAGTTACATATGCATGAAGTTTCCCAATACGCCTATACATATGCATAACCAGTCCCCGCTTAGTATTAAAATTAGCTCCAATAAATCATTTCCATGAACAACTCCAATCTGTGCTTGCGCGGTGCCTTCTGGTGGTGGGCTCTGAGTGTCGTGAGGATGAAGTAAGATGTCTTCATCAGGGTTGAACTTTTCACCTCATCTCCTTGCGCATGCTCTCTGAGCCCTTGATCACCATTGGGGCCATAAGGTTGGTTCGGTCCAGTTCTCGGGTTCCAAGGGGGGCTCATGTTGTCTCGAGTACTTGCATGCCTGAAATTCTTTCCTCCTTCTCTTTGAGCCCTTGGTCACGGTCCGGTGCCATAAGGTTGATTTGATCTGGACCTTGGGGTCCCAGGGGCTCATCTGAAGGCCTAAGCGCAGCACAGGCACAGTACATCGCAAATGTAGCACATATTAAGCAATTAGTGTTGCCTACATATTTATTCTTAATCAGTCGCTCTCTAATTTCTAATCCCATGTTTCAGTCCCCCCTTTTCTGGAAAATCTAGTAAATTCTGTTACTTAATACAACATTTTTTCTTCCCAATCTCTATGATATGTATCCCTCAGTGCCTTGTCATGTACTTTCGTCAAGGAAGTTAATGTCACCATTCGTTGTAACAATTTCCATTTCCAAATAAGTATTACAAAAGACAATATGAAACTTATACCAACTAATATCAATAAAACAATAATTGGGTGACATAATGTGTTCAAAATCCCAGTTGCATTTGGCGACCACCCAAAGAGTGCATCCCACCAGTTGTGATTTGTGTCTTGTTTTACTTTCTGCAAAACTCTGCTTCTTTCCTTTGTATCATAATGGACAGTGATTAGAATCTTCTCTCCATTTTCCTGAATGCTTTTTAAAATTTTGATTAGGTCTTGGTGTTTAACTAGTTGCTTCATTAATGTGAGGTTCATCCCAATAGGTGTAAGTAATAACTTGTGATACATTGTGTTGTTAGACTTGATCAACTGGTGGGATACCATTGGTGCCAAATATAGAAAATCACACCCAACGATTCTATCAAAGTTACAAATACAGAAGTTAGAATTATTTTTGCTAGGGGGAGTTACGTTTTCCTTATCTACCTCTACAAAAGCACAAGCAGTTCTTAAACACACACACCCTTGACCAATATATACAAGCACAGTCTTTTGACTAGTATTTGGATGAATTTCAAAGTGGCAAATATCTTGCTCAGTGTCCAGACATACATCCTGAGCATCGTGTTGCTTTCACAAATAAATCCTTGTTGTTCCTGAGTAGCACATGATTCCACATTTACAGACTGCCATTTCCCCTTCTCCATCCGTGCCCATGTTCTACGCTCCGAGGGACAGAGTACTGTCTCCTCATGGTTTAATCCTAGTGCAATGATGGGGTGGATAACATAAACTTACGTATAGTAAGCACAAAGGCAGTAGCCATGTTAACAATGGGATCATAAGTAAAATTTACCAGAGTCCACCAAGATTGGAACTTCCTCTCAAAATCATTGGCATTGTCCCAAACAGCCTTTCAGACTTCAACCAGGAAAACGCCTTCACTTCCTTGGCTAGTTCCCAATGCCAATAAGGATGATTGTAGGGGCTGTTTTAGTTTTGTCAAATCACTTGTTGCTGTGGCCAGCTTATTCATTAATATTTCTGAATCAATTTGATTTAAAACTCCTAATCCTGTTCCTAGCATTCCAGTTAAGTCTCTTCGTTTCCTGCCCCTGAGGTGTGCTTGCTTTTGTGACCATATCGTCCAGCCTCCAGATGATGTCCTTAGGAAAGGAGAGCAGGATGGTTGAACTGCTTAGATGTTAATTTGTACTAGCAATTCAACACACTTGAGAGACCATTTTGGATTAAATAACAATTGTTGTTGGCCTGTGTTCCTACATATGGGCTTGTTTCATAAATTTTGGGTTTCAGCTTGGCTGGGGGTTGGGCAGAGGTTGTAGGTGGTCCCACTGTTGTAGGAAGTACAGCAAATATTGTAAAATTTAATATGAGGCCCTCGCCCTCCTTGATTTTGAGCTTTTGTTCATTATTAGTCCCAAACTAGCTAATTTCTATAGTATGTGTTAATATAAAATTATACCAACAATCTAATTTACCTGGGCGGATACAACCTTCTTATTGGCCCTTTTTGGAAATTGGTTTTACTAAAATCCCCGTTACTTTCTCGTGGGTTGTTCCATTAATCATTTGGCACCCTATTTTAATTTCGTCCCCTATGGTTCTTTGGTGTGTCCACTCTTACCCTAATTTTTCCCATTTTGATAATGTAAGTAAATGGTCATCATTTGTTCGCCAAATAACCACAGCTTCTAACTATCCATTAATGCTCTTATCCTCTGTTGTTACAGCTTTGGACCAAGGCCACTCACCATTCTCTATTGTCATAGAGGCACATTACAACTATATTACAACTATTGCAACAATTACTACTATAAGCCACAGAAATAAAACGATTCTGTTAACTTAATTTCTGCTAACTATATTAGTAAATACTCCTAACTGTAATGTCATCATTTTGCTCAACTGAGCTTTAGTTTCAATTCACCGTCACCCGGCGTTACTTTCCAGGGGGCTTCTGGAGCTTTCTTCCTTTGGGAATGGTGAATCCAGGCATTCTGTTCCTTGATCTTAATTGCAGTGAAGGTAGTAAGGAGCACCTGGTATAATCCTTCCCACTGTGGTTTCAAAGTTTTCTCTACAAGAGACTTAGTTACCTCTCGGGCTTTGGCAGTCCTAGTGGGGAGAGCCTCTGGCCATCCTGAAAAGGTATCTGTTAACACCAGTAAATATCAATACCCCCTTTTTCTTGTAAGTTCAGAAAAGTCAATTTGACACTATTGCCCAGGCCCATGGCCTTTTCCGTTGAACTTCATGCTTCTTCTGTCTGGGTGGCTATGAGGAGGTCATCTATATACTGCAACACCCTTTCTTCTCCTGATGGGGATTCCCAGATCTCCAAGGCCTTTGCAAGTGGTTCTCTGAACAAGGTGAGTTCTTAAATCCCTGAGGCAACCTTGTCCATGTGAGCATTGTTTTGCGCCAACTCTTAGGGCTTGTCCAATCAAATGCAAAGATTTTCTGCCTAGCTTCATGGAGAGGGAGGCAAAAGAAGGCATCCTTCAGGTCTAAAACGATAAACCAAGTTAGCTCTGGTGTTAAGCATGTTAATCAATTATCAGGCTAATTCCTTCTCTGTCTTCCTTTTTCAAGGGGTACTGTTTAATTCTGGCTGGCTGTTTTCCTTCCTTAAATTTAATCTGTATTGGAAGTGCATTTTTCGCCTTCCCTGGTACATTAGAAGATCATACTCCAGAAAACACTTGACTTAGGATTTCCTCACTAATTTCCTCGTTGGTCTCAAAAGCTGTCAAGATCAAACTCAACACTTTCACATATCTTTGATCATTTACCTCCAGAATAATCTCCCCATTTTTAAATGAAATGGTTGCTTGTAATCTTTCCAATAAATCTCTCCTTAGGAGTGACTCCAGGGAGTTGGGCATGTATAGGAACATGTGAATGCCCCACTCTTTCCCATATTTATATTTCAATGGTTTGCAGAAATATGCTGTTTCAGATTGGCCAGTTTCCCGCTTCACTACAACGTAATCATTCCCCACTGATACTAATGCTTTATATAAAACTGAATATGTTGCACCCACATCCACCAGAAGTTCCACCTTTTTCCCTCCTTCCCCAGCTTCATTTTTATAACCAGCGGATCTGCTGGGGTAGATTCCTTCGGTCCTCTTTTGCACGCGTGACCACCGCCTCCCTTCCCCAGTTCCCTTTTCCATTTCTTTTCTGTTCCAGGCATTCGTTTTTCCAATGCCCAGATTTCTTACATAGGGCACATTGAATCTTGCCTAGCCGGGGCTGTTCCTGTCTGGGCCTCCTTTTTCCTTCTTCCCTAATAAGTGCTATCAGCCTCTTCTGCATGTTTAATTGAGGAAGATAAAAGTCCTCTCTCTTTCCAAATTGCCCCGTGTGCATGCACCACACCAAAAGCATATTTCAAATCCGTCCAAATGTTTTCCAGCTCAAGAGCTCTTATCAAGGCAATGATTTCCACCTTTTGGGCTGATGTTTGTTACCGAATATCCTGTGAGGCAAAATCCCGGGCGGACGAAGCTGCTGCCATTTATATACCAATCCTCCACATCTTCTAGGGGTGTTTCCTAGAAGTCTGGTCAGCTGGAGTATACCGTGTCCATGGTCTTGATGCAATCATGAGTGGGTGATGTGGAAACTCTGTTACTGAGAAAAGAGGTTGGATTCACAGTATTAGTGCCAAAAAATTAGTAAACTAATAGTCCATGGTACACATTCCTTTTCTTCTTCAGTAGCTATCATTTGCATATTGCAACAGTGTCCCCTTTTCCCGAAGGTGTCTTTCAAACTTCAAGATCACAGGCTAGTTGTTTCCCGAATATGATGGGGCTGTTCTTGAACCCCTGTGGTAACACTGTCCAAGTAAGCTGAGTTTTCCATCTTCTATTAGTGTGATAAATGATTGAGTCCCAAATAGAATTCCAATAAATTTTGCAATTTATTAAGCGAATAGAGGCAAGCAAATAGTGCTGGGTGCGCTGGGAGTCTCGGCTCCACCAAGACGCACACACAACCGTTGAACTTTCTAAATATATAGAACACTGCTTTTATATATTCGTAAGAAACCCTAGTACGCCTACACATATGCATGACCTATCCCCGCTTTGTATTATAATTAGTATTTTCACAAACTCCTCCCATCTGCGCCTGTGCAGTGCCTTCTGGTGGTTGTCACGGGGGTCATGGGGATGAAGGCTCACGGTTCCCCCCCCATCACTGCTAGCAACCTTTTCTTCCTGTGCAGACCCTGTGTGTTTGTAGAGGTAGATAAGGAAAACATAACTCTCCCTAGCAAAAATCATTCTAACTTTTGTATTTGTAATTCTCCTGGACTGATTCCATTCCATGTTTGAACTGGGACATGTGCAATTTTCTTCATTTCTTTTACAAGCTCATTTCATCATCAGTCCCTAAACAGCAATTACTAAGGTTTAGCAACTGTGGGGATTTCATATTTTACTCCTGTTCCCATTTCATGATAGAATGAATTGAATAATAGTTCATAACATATGGCCCTGTCACTTTCTCCGCATCCTATTTTCTGGCCTTTACAGTCATAGACAGTATTATACACCAGTGTTTGGGAGCTCAACCATCCCTTTCTAGGAGTTGCTATACATGGACTGCAGTTGTTGGCCGCAGCCTGGGCCGAGGAACTCACCCCAAGTAGGACTAGAAGAGGTCCAGTAAGGGCCATAGTGATCGGCAGTCACAGCCCAAAGGGCTTGCAGCCCTTGGCTGTTAAGAAATCCCCTCCCTTAATAGGTATCTATTCAGGAGTTTCTCTGTTTACCAATTTTACAGGAGTAATTACAATAAAATTCCCACAACAACTTAGCTTATACTCTTTGATGAAGGCTTCTTCAAGTCTGTCTGATAGTTAGTTTAGTTTCTCCTGGTTCAGATTTTACTTTCCACTCTTCCACTGAACCTTTTACTCGCGACATGTGTCCATTCTTTCTCAGCAGTTCTCACAGCTGTTTCTGTAGTTAATAAAACAAGAAAGGGTCCTTCCCAGAGGGGAGGTAAGTTTTCTTCTTCCCATGTTTTTATTAGAACCCCATCTCCTGGTTTTAACTGGTGAATTGCAAAACCTAAAGGTGGTGTCTGAGCCATCATCCCAGTTTCTCTTAGCTCTTTTAATCTTCTACCAATGGTAATTATATATTTCTGGATACTACGATCCTCATCTACATTGTTCCCTAGGGGCAAACCTTGAGAATAAGGCATGCCATATAACTTTTCATATGGTGATAATCCAGTCTCACTGTGTTGTTTAGTTCTAATGTTTAAAAGTGCCAATGGTAAGCATTTCATCCAGGGCATTTCTGTCTCGATCGTTAACTTAGCCAATTGTTGTTTTATTGTTTGATTTATTCTTTCTACTTTTCCTGAACTTTGTGGGTGCCACAGAGTCTGGTATTCCCACTGAATACCTAATGATTGACATAATCATTGTATTAGTTTAGAAGTAAAGTGTGTGCCCTGATCAGAATCAATGTACCGGACTATCCCATATCTAGGTATTAAATGTTCTAGTAAAAGTTTTACCACCATTTGTGCCGTAGCCCATACTACAGGATAAGCTTCCACCCATTGTGTTAAATGATCCACTATTACCAATAGATATTTTATCCTCCCTACCTTGGGTAATTCAGTGAAATCAATTTGTACTTTTTCGAAAGGTCTATAAGCTGTTCTCCTCCCTCCCATGGCTACCTGTCGTAACACTTTCTTATTTATCTTTTGACACTTTAAACAACCTTGTGTAATTTGCTTTGCCATTTCAAAAATCCCAATGTAACCAAATTGTTTAAGGAAATGATCACTCAACGCCTTCGTACCCCAATGTGTTTGTACATGCAAACATTCCAATATTTGCCTCGCATAGGCTTTTGGCAATATCTCTCATCCGTTGGGCAGTGTCTATTTTCCTTGTTCTAACTTAGCCTCTATTTTCTCCAATTTTGTTTGTTCCTCTGGGGTAAACTTCTATTCTCCTTCCTCTCATCTTTCTTCCTCTTGTACTATATTAATTTTAGTGACCTGACTCCTCAAGGCTGCTTCCTGAGCTTCTTTATTTGCTAAATTATTTCCTCTGGTTCAGTAATCTAATCCCTTTTGGTGTCCTCTCACATGTACTACTGCTATCTCCTTAGGTTCTCTTAATGCCCTTAAAAATTTTACTATTAATTTTTGATATATGAGATTACTCCCTTGAGTGTTAATTGAACCGCTTTCTTCCCAAATTTTTCCAAAAGTGTGGACCACCCCATATGCATATTTTGAATCTGTAAATATAGTCCCACTTTTCCCCTTTAATAGTTCCAGGGCCCTACACAGGGCATACAGCTCACAAGCCTGAGCTGACCATGATGGACTCAAAGGTCCTGATTCCACAGGTTCTAGGTCCTTATTAATTATTGCATATACTGATTTGGCTATTCTATCATACTGAAACATGGGATTAGAGAGCAACTGATTAAAAATAAATATGTAGGCAACACTCATTGCTTAATATGTGTTACATTTGTGATGTACTGTGCCTGTGCTGCGCTTAGGCCTCCAGATGAGCCGCTAGGACCCCAAGGAAATGGAACCCAAATAGAACTGCAGAAATTGAAAGATTACAAGCATATCAGGAATGGGTTTCAAAGGGAATGGAGAAAGCCATCCCCAAGGACATAAATTGGTCTGCATTATATTTCTCCTTCTATGACAAAGTGACGTGCTGGGTGGATGAGGGAAAGGCTGTGGATGTGGTCTACCTTGACTTCAGCAAGGCTTTTGACACTGTCTGCCACAGCATTCTCCTCAAGAAACTGGCTGCTCTTGGCTTGGACTGGCGCACACTTCGTTGGGTTAGAAACTGGCTGGATAGCCAGGCCCAAAGAGTCGTGGTGAATGGAGTCAAATCCAGTTGGAGGCCGGTCACTAGTGGCGTTCCCCAGGGCTCGGTGCTGGGGCCGGTCCTCTTCAATATCTTCACTGATGATCTGGACAAGGGCATTGAGTGCACCCTCAGTAAGTTTGCAGATGACACCAAGTTAGGTGCGTGTGTCAATCTGCTAGAGGGTAGGAAGGCTCTGCAGGATCTGGATAGGCTGCACCGATGGGCTGAGGTCAACTGCATGAAGTTCAACAAGGCCAAGTGCCGGGTCCTCCACCTGGGGTGCAATAACCCCAAGCAGAGCTACAGGCTGGGAGATGAGTGGTTGGAGAGCTGCCAGGCAGAGAAGGACCTGGGAGTGATGGTGGACAGTCGGCTGAATATGAGCCAGCAGTGTGCTCAAGTGGCCAAGAAGGCCAACAGCATCCTGGCTTGTATAAGAAACAGTGTGGCCAGCAGGGCTAGGGAGGTGATCGTCCCCCTGTACTCGGCTCTGGTGAGGCCGCATCTCGAATACTGTGTTCAGTTTTGGTCCCCTGGCTACAAGAAGGACATGGAGGTGCTAGAGCGAGTCCAGAGAAGGGCGACGAAGCTGGTGAAGGGCCTGGAGAACAAGTCCTATGAGGAGCGGCTGAGGGAGCTGGGCTTGTTCAGCCTGGAGAAAAGGAGGCTCAGGGGTGACCTTATCGCTCTCTACAGGTACCTCAAAGGAGGCTGTAGCGAGGTGGGGGTTGGTCTGTTCTCCCATGTGCCTGGTGACAGGACGAGGGGGAATGGGCTTAAGTTGCGCCAGGAGAGTTTTAGGTTGGATCTTAGGAAGAACTTCTTTACCAAAAGGGTTGTTAGACATTGGAACAGGCTGCCCAGGGAAGTGGTGGAGTCACCATCCCTGGAGGTCTTTAAAAGACGTTTAGATGTAGAGCTTAGGGATATGGTTTAGTAGGGACTGTTAGTGTTAGGTCAGAGGTTGGACTCGATGATCTTGAGGTCTCTTCCAACCTAGAAATTCTGTGATTCTGTGATTCTGTGAACCCGGCTGGCAGCTAAACACCACACAGCCGTTCGCTCACCCTCCCCCCTCCCTCTCTGGGATGGAGGGAGAGAAATGGGAAAGTGAAGCCTGGGGGTTGAGATAAAGACAGTTTATTAAGATAGAAAATAATAATAATAGTAATATGTACAAACAAGTGATGCACAATGCAATTGCTCACCACCCGCTGACCGATGCCCAGCCCAACCCCGAGCAGCCGGCCCCCCCACCCCGGCTAGCCACCCCTATATATTGTTCAGCATGACGTCAGATGGTATGGAATACCCCTTTGGCCAGTTTGGGTCAGCTGTCTTGGGTCTGTCCCCTCCCAGCTCTTGCTGCACCCCCAACCTGCCCGCTGGCAGGACAGAGCGAGAAGCTGAAAAGTCCTTGGCTTAGTGTAAGCATTGCTCTGCAGCAATTAAAACATCAGCATGTTATCAGCACTCTTCTCATCCTAATCCAAAACATAGCACCCTACCAGCTACTAGGAGGAAATATAACTCTGTCCTAACAGAAACCAGGACAGAATGAAATCAATATATAGAGGGACTTTATGGGTGGTGGTTGACTTACTAGAGTTGGGATAGTTGTATTAGGAATATGTGGAGGGTTGTTAAAAATTCCATGTTTAATACCCTGTTTTACCAGATTAATACACTCGGTTATACAAGGAATGCAAATATCTGTGGTACCTGTTGACCCAGAACCAATGGAAGGGAAAACCCATTCCCTGATGATAATAAAAAAAAAAAAAAAAGAAGATCCATAATTGGTACCAATTCGGCAAGTATTGACTGGAAAAAACAAACAAACATACAAAAACCACGAATCAATACCATGAAAAAAGGAAATGGGGTCTGTGAAATGTGTTCATTTGATTCGTGTCAGTATGGAACAATGCTAGGGACGCATGATGAAATATAACCTTCTAGTTAAGAAAAACAGAGTGATTAGTGTACATAGTTCTTGTATCAGGCAAAGGAATGGTCCAGCACTTTGTGTAAATAGAGGGTTTGAAGGGCAAACATTGAGACTCTAGTCTGGGAGATAAGAGGACCAAGGAGTTTTTAGGAAACTGCTGACTTTTTCATGGGATGCTGCCCAAGCCTCTGACATCCGGCAAAGAGATCACCAAATAAGGAGAAAGTTGAAGGACGACCGAAGGACAAAGCCTGGGAGAAAGACTACGAGCCTTCAGCACAAGAGACCCCCAGAGAGACCACCAGAGACTGATACGCATGCGTCCGGAGAGGGTTTGGATTC
>JAACYQ010016285.1:0-19664 GCA_011075105.1 Heteronetta atricapilla
ACATACCCCGTAAACCATGCCACGGCCCGAAACACTATCTTGGGCCTAGAAAGGCAAGTGTTGTGGCGTCATGGTACACCAGAGAGAATTGAGTCTGACAATGGGAGTCATTTCCGAATCAATTTGGTCACCTCCTGGACCAAGAGGCATGGTATTGAGTGGGTATATCACATCCCTTATCACCCACAAGCCTCTGGGAAGGCTGAGAGGTACAATGGACTGTTAAAGACTATGTTAAGAGCATTGGGTGCTGGGACATGGAAACAATGGGACATAAATTTACCAGAAGCCACTTGGCTAGTTAATAACAGGGGGTCTGATAGCCATGCTGGTCCTGCCGAAATAAAACCCCTATACACGGTGAAGGGAGCTAAAGTCCCTGTAGTGCATGTAGGAAAGTGGATGGGGAAGGCGGTGTGGGTTACTCCTGCCTTGGGAAAAGGCAAGCCCACTCAGAAGCAGAAGGATGGGGATATCAGATGTGTGCCTCAAGGAAATATAACTTTGGGAGAAAACTAATCTATAATCTAAGTTATATGTTGTAGGAAGACGATGCAAGATCAACGACAGGTCAACATTGAAAGGAACTGGGCAAGTGCAACAAGGACTTGAGCTAAGCTGGTGCTGGCGTCCAGACATCCAACTCCGCCTGCCCTGAGTGACCACTTCAGTCAACAGTTCTTATGGACGTTTTCCGAGAGAGACCTATAGAATGTAAAGATGTACCTACTTATCAATTTGTTAAAGAAAAAGGAACAATGATGATGAGAATATGCCAAAGTATGGGGGACCTGAGAGTGACACAAATGTTATGGAATAAGGGGTGGATGTTGTACTGGGTCTGGCTGGGATGTTAACTTTCCCTGCAGCAGCCCATACATTGCTACGCTCTGCACTTGTAGCTAAAACAACAGTGGCATCACACTGGTGTTGTGTCTGCTGCTGAGAAGTGCTGGCACAGCATCAGGACTCTCTCTAACCCTCCTAGGGGGTGGGCAAAAAAGTGAGAAACATCATCAGGGCAGCTGACCTAAACCAACCAAAGGGATATTCCATACCATATGATGTCACACTCAGCAATAAAAGGTGGAAAAAGGAAGAAGAGGGGAGGGGTGGGCGCTCGTTGTGAAAACGTCTGTCCTACTCCTGAACACCGGCTACGTGCGCTGAGGCCCTGCTTCAAGGACGTGGTCAAGCATCGCTTATTTGTGGGAAGTAGAGAGTAATTTTTTTTTCCTCTGCACTTCCACATAGCCTTTACTTGTTTTGTTTTGTTATTCCCTTTCCCCCTCCCTCTTCCCCTTTCCCTTTTTTTCCCTTTAGTTGAATTGTTTAATTAATAATAATATTTCCTTAATAATATATATATATATTTCTCTTTATTAAAATTATCCTTATCTCAACCTGTGAGTTGTTCTTTCCTTCTTCACCGCCTCATCTGAGGAGGGGGAGTGAAACAGCAGTTGTGGTGTTCAGTTGCCTAACACGGTAAAACCACCACACGTGCAAAAGACGACTGAAGAGGACCGAGGGAATCTAACCCAGCAGATCCTCTGGTTATAAAAAAACATGCTTAACACCAGAGCTAACTTGGTTTAACAAGTTAGACCTGAAGGATGCCTTCTTTTGCCTCCCTCTCCATTAAGCCAGCCAGAAAATCTTTGTATTTGAGTGGACAAGCTCTAAGGGTGGGCGCAAAACACAGCTCACATGGACAAGGGTGCCTCAGGAATTTAAGAACTCACCCACCTTGTTCGGAGAACCACTTGCAAAGGACTTAGAGACCTGGGAAGCCCCATCAGGAGAAGGAAGGCTGTCGCAGTATGTAGATGAACTCCTAATAGCCACCCAGACAGAAGCAGCATGCGTGGCCTCGACAGGGATTGCCCTGGGAATACTAGCACAGGACCTGGGCCCATATCAAAGGGCAGTTGCTTATTTTTCTAAGCAGCTGGATGCTGCCGCCAAGGGATGGTCAGGATGCCTCAGAGCCATTGCAGCAATGGTGCTAAATATCCAGGAAGCATGCAAGTTCATCTTGGGACAGAAAATAACTGTGCTAGTGTCTCACACAGTGTCCACAGTGCTGGAAGTGAAAGGCAGTCACTGGCTTTCCCCACAAAGGTTCCTGAAATCAGCAGAAACCAAGGGGAGCCAGTACACCACGACTACCTGGAGACCATTGAAGCTACCTACTCCAGCTGTCCAGATCTGAAGGACACTCCTTTTGATGATGTGGAAATATGGGACCAGCTACGCCATCAGCAGAAAATGACATGCTGGGTATGCAGCTACCTCTTGCAAAGACGTGATAGAATCTGGACCTTTTGCCAACAGATACCTCTGCACAAAAGGCTGAGATAATTGCTCTGACTCTTGCCTTAGAAAAAGCAAAAGGAAGGAAAATAAACATCTATACAGACTCCAGATACACATTTGGGGTTGTCCATATGGAAAGAAAGAGGACTGTTGAACTTGCCAGAAAAAAAAAAATCAAACATGCAAAAGAAATAATGAGATGTACTTTAAGGCACACCAGAAGGTGAGCTCATAATTGGAGGAAGGAAATGATCTGGCGGACAGAGAGGCAAAAGAAGCATCAGAAAATGAGGTAGCAACTGAAGGAGCCCTGATTCTCGATGGGCAGATTCCCCTTGAAGGTAAGCCTGTAAGCCTGTATATAACAAAAAGAAGAGAAAATTAATTGAAAGACAAAAGGAAAAATATAACCAAGAGGGATGGGCTATTACCAAAGAAGGGAAGGGGAAGCTAGTCATCCCCTCCAATTTATTGTGGTCACCGGTAAAGGAAAAACACCGGAAGACACATTGAGGAATAGACGCTTTGTATAACTATCTAATTTGAAAAATTATTGCCAAGAACTTATATGCTACTATCACTCAAATAACTTAACAATGTGATATTTGTCTCCAGACTAACCCCCAAAATACCCCCAAATCAAAACTGGGTCAAATTGGAAAAGGCCATGGGCCTGGGCAACAGTGGCAAATTGACTTTTCTGAACTTCCAAGAAAAGGGGGGGTGTCGATATATACTGGTGTTAACAGATACCTTTTCAGGATGGCCAGAGGTTTTCCCTAGTAGGACTGCCAAAGCCCGAGAGGTAACTAAGTCTCTTGTAAAGAAAACTTCAAAACCACAGTGGGAAGGACTATACCAGGTGATCCTTACTTCCTTTACTGCAATTAGGATCAAGGAACAGAGTGCCTGGATTCACCGTTCTCGAGTGAAGAAAGCTCCAGAAGCCCCCTGGAAAGTAACGCCCGATGACGGTGAACTGAAACTAAAGCTTAGTCAAGCAAAATGAGGACATTGCAGTCAGGAGTATTTAGTAATATAATTAGCAGAAATTTAGTTAACAGAATCATTTTAGTTCTGTGGCTTATAGACGTAATTGTGATTCAAGAATTGGAAGGTGCCTTTGTGACAATAGAGAATGGTGAGTGGCCTTGGTCCGAAGCTGTAACAGTAGAGGATAAGAGCATTAATGGCAAGTTAGAAGTTGTGGTTATTTGGCGAACAAATGATGACCATTTACATACATTATCAGAATGGGAAAAATTAGGGGAAGAGTGGACACACCAAAGAACCATAGGGGACAAAATTAAAATAGGGTGCTGAATGACTAATGGAACGACCCATGAGAAAGTACCGGGGATTTTAGTAAAACCAATTTCCAAAAGGGGCCAATAAGAAGGTTGCATCTGCCCAGGTAAATTAGATTGTTGGTATAATTTTATATTAACACAGACTGTAGTAATTAGCTGTTTTAGGCTGGACGATACGGTCACAAAAGCAAGCACACCTCAGGGGCAGGACACAAAGACACTTAATTGGAATGCTAGCAACAGGATTAGGAGTTCTAAATCAAATCGATTAAGAAATATTAATGAATAAGCTGGCCACAGCAACAAGTGATTTGACAAAACTAAACCAGCCCCTACAGTCATCTTTATTGGCATTGGGAACCAGCCAATGGCAAGTTTCAAAGGTATTACCGAGATGGGAAAAGGCTGAAGACCAAGACCACAAACTAATACTAGATGCACCTAGTGTGGTTCAAGATAATGTATATATTGGTCAAGGCTGTGTGTGTTTAAGAATTGCTTGTGCTTTTGTAGGAGTAGATAAGGAGAATATAACTCTCCCTAGCAAGAATCATTCTAACTCTTTATTGATATTACTTGGTATAAGCTTAATATTGTCTTTTTTTAATGCTTGTTGGGAATTGGAAATTGTTACAACGAACGATGATATTAGCTTCCTTGATAAAAGTACATGGCAAGGCATTGAGGGATACATATCATAGAGATTGGGAAGAAAAATTTTTACATTAAGTAAAAGAATTTACTGAGAATTTCCAGAAAAGGGGGGACTGAAACATGGGATTAGAAATTAGAGAGTGACTGATTAAGAATAAATATATAGACAGCACTCATTGCTTAATATGTGCTACATTTGCAATGTACTGGGCCTGTGCTGTGCTTAGGCCTCCAAATGAGCCCCTGGGGCTCCAAGAACCAGGTAAACCTAACCCTATTGTTCGGACTGTGAGCAAGGGCTCAGAGATAAGGAAGACTGTTTATAAATGATAAGATAAACATGCAAGGCCTCGAGATAACAGGAGCCTCTTGGATCCCGAGAACTGGACCAAACCAACCTTATGGCCCAGATTATGACCAAGGGCTCAAGGAGCATGCGCAGGGAGACGAGATTAAAAGTTCAACTCTGATGAAGACGTCTTACTTCATCCCGACGACCACCCGATGACCACCCGGACGACCACCAGAGAATACTACGCAAGCGCAGAAGGACTGATAAGATAATTAGCATACGAAGCAGAGCTAGGTGGAGCTAGGAAATGAATATGCATAGGTGTGTTGCGAAACTTAATGCATATGTAATATTTTAGGGGATAAAAGAGAATGCAAGCGAGCGAATTATTGCGCACGACTTTGGTGGGACTACCCCTGTGCTGCCCAGCGCTGAATAAACATACCTACTTTACAATCTTACTGATTGTGGAGTCAGTTTTTCGCGACTCATCACAACATCCTTATAGTTCTCCTGAGTGATCCGCCCTCTTTTCCAGGGCTTCTTCCACACTGGCTATTCTTTGGGCACATGAGGACAGACATCTCCTGAGAGTTTAAGATTTCCTTCTTGAAGAGTGCCCAGCCTTCCTGGGCTCCTCTGCCCTTCAGAACTGCCTCCCAAGGGACTCCGCCAACCAGTGTCCTGAACAGCTCAAAATCTGCCCTCCTGAAATCCAAGACAGCAGTTTTACTGATTCCCCTCCTGACTTTGCCAAGAATAGAGAACTCTACCATTTCGTGGTCACTCTGCCCAAGACAGCTCCCGACCACCACATCTCCCACCAGTCCTTCTCTGTTTGTGAAGACAAAAGACCTTTCCTTGGTAGGCTCGCTAACCAGCTCCATCAGAAAGCTATCTTCCACGCACTCCAGAAACCTCCTAGACTGCTTCCTCTGAGCTGTATTGCATTTCCAGGATATGTCTGGGAAGTTGAAGTCCCCCACGAGAACAAGTGCTGGCAATTGTGCAACTTCTGCCAGCTGCTTGTAGAACGCCTCATCTGTCTCCTCCTCCTGGTTTGGGGGTCTATAACAGACCCCCACCAGGATGCCTGCCTTGTTGGCTTTCCACTGATCCTAGCCCATAGGAACTCAACCTTATCATTCCCAGCCTCGAGTTCTACAGCATCAAGACACCTTCTAATATAGAGAGCCACACCACCACCTCTTCTGTGCTGCCTGTCCCTTCTGAAAAGCCTATGGCCAGTCATTGCAGCACTCCAGTCATGGGAGTGGTCCCACCACATTTCAGTGATGGCAACTAAGTCATAGCTAGCCTGCTGCACGATGGCTTCCAGCTACTCCTTTTTGTTGTTCATGCTGTGTGCATTAGTGTAGATGCACTTCAGTTGGGTCATTGCCTTCTCCCCTGGCCCTGACATTGTTCCCCCAAGCACACCTCTAAGGAGCCTTACTTCATCCCCGTCCCCCTTCTTACCTAGTTTAAAGCCCTCTCAATGAGCCCTGCTAGCTCCTGGGCTAGTATCCGTTTTCCCCTTAGCGATAGGTGAGACCTGTCTACAGCTATCAGGCCGGGTGCTGAGTAAAGCGCCCTGTGGTCAAAAAAAAACCCAAAAATTCTGTGTTGGCAACAGCCTCTGAGTCATGTGTTTTTCAGGCAGGCTTTCTGTGTCCTCTCTATACCCCTCCCTGCCACTGTAGGGATGGAGGAAAGCACAACCTGTACTCCCGCTCCATCTACTAATTGTCCCAGTCCCCTAAAGTCCTGTTTGATAGCCTTCAGGCTTCTCTCAGCAACTTCTTCGCTGCCAGCCTGGACTATCAATAGAGGTCAGTAATCAGAGGGGCGAACCAGGTTGGGAAGGCTTCTGGCAATGTCCCTGACCAGGGTCCCAGGGAGGCAGCAGATTTCCCTACGGGTAGGGTCAGGCCGACATATAGCACCCTCTGTTCCCCTGAGAAGAGAGTCGCCTGCAACGATTACCCTTCTTTCTTTCTTAGTGGAGGCAGTCTTGAGGCATGGAGTCAGCTTTCTTACCCTAGGCATCCTCCTGGGTGGACTTTCAATCTCATCCTCACCCACCAGTCTCTCAAGCTCCAAGGCCTCAAACCTGTTGTGTAAGGACACCTGGGAAGGCAAGGCTGGTAGGGAAGGGGGTTGTCTTCAATGGTGATCAGGAACCTATTTCCACTCCTCTTCATCTCCTAGGTCCCTCCTCTCTGCCCTAAAGATTAAATACTTTCCAACTCCATCGAGCTATTGGCATAATAAGAGAAATTATAACTTGCATTTAATACTACATTCTGTTAATCCTTATTCTGCAAAACATCATGGCTCTGCTCGTTTAGTATTTTTCTTTAGGTAGTTAATAAGTTTTTTTTTTTTTTTTTAATGGTGTCCAAGGCTTTTGTAGTCTTTAATTTATTTTTGTATATGGAAATTGTGAGAAATACTCTGTAGCCAATAACTTAGGCTCAGGCGAGGATCTTAGTGAAGTAGTAATTTATTCGCGATTGCAATGGCAGGTACCCCACAAGCAGGAGAGCGCACCTACTAGTTCCAAAACACAGTTTATATACTTTTTGATGATAGGACCCTCCCCTGTTTCCCCACTGAGTGGGTAATCCAGGTTAATAATCTATTTGAAGCTTCACAGACAATGCATGGCCTTCCGGCCTGTTGAATTTCAGATTTCTTTTGACTTCTTTACTGCTTGAAGTGGTAATGTTTCTTCACTTATCTGACACCGTGATTTTCATCTAATTTTTCTAAGGAGTCTGGTTGTCTGCATTTTACAAGGTCGCTTGCTAAGCTTTCTTATCACTGTAAGCATATCTCAATACCATATTCCTTCCCTCTAAACAAATGTAACTCTGCAAAAACAACATTTCTATTCCCACAGAAATCACATAATGTTAGGAGAAAGGTTCTGAGGCTGAAGGACATAACTTAGGGAGAGGGGGAGATGCATAGATTATATCCTGAGGGAACTGGGGAAATCCAGGAAAATTCCACTTTGCTTTTTTTTTTTTTTTTTCTCTTTCCCATTTTGCTGCCTGTGTCAAACTGTTGTGAAGCTAAGGTGTGGTGGAGGGGAACTGCAGGATGAGGGAGGAGGCTCCAGGTTTTCTGAGATCAGAGAAGACTGATCAACACATTGCAGTGCAGGATCCCTGGAAGGGCTTCCTGCTAAGAGTTCAGGAAGTCAGCTAGGCAAGGGAGTGGCACAAAAGCATGCCAGGGACTGAAAGCTGGGTGCAACTTTTAGAGAATGGGGCTTAGATTAAATTGAGTCAGGAATCTTTTTACTGGATGTTTGGGTGCAGTTTTTCTTTGGAGAGGACATTTGGTGAAGAAGCAGAGAAAAGAAAAATAGAAACTATAAACTGTGTGTGGGGCGGGAAAGTTTGTATTGTATGAGAGATGAAGCCAGAAAATGTGCAGAGAGGATGTGAAACATGGAATTAGAAATTAGAGAGTGACTGATTAAGAATAAATATCTAGGCAACACTCACTGCTTAATATGTGCTACATTTGTGATGTACTGTGCCTGTGCTGAGCTTAGGCCTCCAGTTGAGCCCCTGGGACCCTGAGGAACAGATAAAACCAACCTTATGGTTCAGACTGTGACCAAGGGCTCAGAGAGAAGGAGGACTGTTTATAAAAGGGCTTAGAAATAAGGAGGACTGTTTATAAAAGGATAAGATAAAGAATGTCAAACATGCAAGGCCTCGAGATAACAGGAGCCCCTCGGACCCCGAAGAACTGGACCAAACCAACCTTATGGCCCAGATTGTGACCAAGGGCTCAGGGAGCATGCGCAGGGAGATGAGGTGAAAAGTTCAGCTCTGAGGAAGATGTCTAACTTCATCCTGACTACCACCCGGACAACCACCAGAGAGTACTATGCAAGCGCAGAAGGACTGATAAGATAATTAGCATACGAAGCGGGGCTAGGCGGAGCTAGGAAATGAATATGCATAGGTGAGTTTCGAAACTTAATGCATATGTAATATTTTAGGGGATAAAAGAGAATGCAAGCAAGCAAATTGTGCGCACGACTTTGGTGGGACTACCCCCCCATGCTGCCCAGTGCTGAATAAACACACCTACTTTACAGTCTTAATGATTGTGGAGTCAGTTTTTTGTGACTCAGATGGGTGGACAAAACTGCATGGGCAGCATAGGTGTGGCAAAATGACCACACGGACACCAGGGTTCTCTTAGGATCTGTAACTGCTACTACTTTATTGATGACATAACTTCATCTCTCATATTGAGGGCATAACTTCATTATCCTTGTTGCATCCCCATCTTGAGGACAGGTGTGGTGGTTTTACTGTGTTAGGCAGGTGAACACCAATACCACTCTCTTACTCCCCCTCCTCAGATGAGGAGGGGAAGAAGTAAAGGAAAGAACAACTCATGGGTTGAGATAAGGATAATTTAATTGAAGAGAAAAATGTATATATACTGTCAAGGAAATATTATTATTAATTAAACAATTCAACTAAAGGGAAAAAAAAGGAAAGGGGAAGAGGGAGGGGGAAGGGAATAACAAAACAAAACAAGTAAAGGCTATGTGGAAGTGCAGAGAAAAAAAAATACTCTTACTTCCCACAAATGAGTGATGCTTGACCACGTCCTTGAAGCAGGGCCTCAACGCACGTAGCCGGTGTTCGGGAGGAGGACAGACATTTTCACAATGAGAGCCCACCACACACCCCTTCTTCCTTTTTCCACCTTTTATTGCAGAGTGTGACATCATATGGTATGGAATATCCCTTTGGTTAGTTTGGGTCAGCTGCCCTGGTGATGTTTCTCACTTTTTTGCCCACCCCCTAGGAGGGCTAAAGAAAGTCCTGATGCTGTGCCAGCACTTCTCAGCAGCAGACACAACACCAGTGTGATACCAGTGCTGTTCTAGCTACAAGTGCGGAGCGTAGCAATGTATGGGCTGCTGCAGGGAAAGTTAACATCCCAGCCAGACCCAGTACAACAGGCTCCCTTCTCACACCATTTGCCCCACAGCAGTACTTTTCCACTAACTATTCATTGGTCAAAAACTTTGCCCAGCAACCACAAACACCCAGCAACTTCCATGTCTTAATGGCTGGAGAACAAGCAACTGAGACGGCAGGGTGTCTCCTGAATCACCCTTCTTTGTTCCCTCTAAACTCTTTACATTCTTGATGGCCTCATCGTTAAGAGCCCAATGTTATCACCAACAATGGAGCTTGTCGACCCCCATGGCCACACTCCCACATCTCCCCCTTCTTTATTAACATAAAAAGTGTGATTAACACAAATTAAGAAAGCACGATTAACACAAACTAAAACACAGAGAAAAACTACCAGGCATACAAATTCTATCTTTAACAAACTTTGTAACCACATCCCTAGGAGAGGCAGGCACTGAGTGCTGCTCATCCGGGGGGGGGGGGGGGGGGGGGGGGAGGGGGGCCCTGGCTGCCCCTCCAGCTCCTGGAGTCCTTGTCTGTGGGTCCTGCATATGCCAGCGGTTACTGCATATTCCAATGATTAGCCTTCTTTCTTTCTTAGTGGAGGCAGTCCTGAGGCATGGAGTCA
Organism: Heteronetta atricapilla; assembly: GCA_011075105.1. Lineage (NCBI taxonomy): Eukaryota > Metazoa > Chordata > Aves > Anseriformes > Anatidae > Heteronetta > Heteronetta atricapilla. The sequence continues at coordinate 10,168 of JAACYQ010016285.1, forward strand.
ACTTCGTCACCCTAGGCATCCTCCTGGGTAGACTTTCAACATCATCCTCACCCATCAGTATCTCAAGCTCCAAGACCTCAAACCTGTTGTGTAAGGGCACCTGGGAAGGCGAGGCTGGTAGGGAGGGGGGTTGCCTTCATCACCAAGCAGGGACCTTTTTCCATTCCTCTTCATCTTCTAGGTCCCCTCCCTCTGCCCAGCAGCGACAGGGCAGAGGGTCCACCACTGTTTGGGGTGTCTCACCCTGGTGCCTTTCCTTCAGGCCTGATTTAAGGAGCAGGACAGCATCTAGATCACAGAAGGAATAGCTCTTTTATTTTCACAGAATCACAGAATTTCTAGGTTGGAAGAGACCTCAAGATCATTGAGTCCAACCTCTAACCTAACACTAACAGTCCCCACTAAACCATATCCCTAAGCTCTACATCTAAACGTCTTTTAAAGACTTCCAGGGATGGTGACTCCACCACCTCCCTGGGCAGCCTGTTCCAGTGCCTAACAACCCTTTCGGTAAACAAGTTCTTCCTAACATCTAACCTAAAACTCCCCTGGCGCAACTTAAGCCCATTCCCCCTCGTCCTGTCACCAGGCACGTGGGAGAACAGGCCAACCCCCACCTCACTACAGCCTCCTTTAAGGTATCTGTAGAGAGCGATAAGGTCGCCCCTGAGCCTCCTCTTCTCCAGGCTGAACAAGCCCAGCTCCTTCAGCCGCTCCTCGTAGGACTTGTTCTCCAGGCCCCTCACCAGCTTCGTCGCCCTTCTCTGGACCCGCTCAAGCACCTCCACATCCTTGTAGCGAGGGGCCCAAAACTGAACACAGTACTCGAGGTGCGGCCTCACCAGAGCCGAGTACAGGGGGACGATCACCTCCCTAGCCCTGCTGGTCACACTGTTTCTGATACAAGCCAGGATGCCGTTGGCCTTCTTGGCCACCTGGGCACACTGCTGGCTCATATTCAGCCGACTGTCCACCATCACTCCCAGGTCCTTCTCTGCCTGGCAGCTCTCCAACCACTCATCTCCCAGCCTGTAGCTCTGCTTGGGGTTATTGCGCTCCAGGTGGAGGACCCGGCACTTGGCCTTGTTGAACTTCATGTAGTTGACCTCAGCCCATCGGTGCAGCCTATCCAGATCCTCCTGCAGAGCTTTCCTACCCTCAAGCAGATCGACACACGCGCATAGCTTGGTGTCATCTGGAAACTTACTGAGGGTGCACTCAATGCCCTCGTCCAGATCATCGATGAAGATATTAAAGAGGACCGGCCCCAGCATCGAGCCCTGGGGGACACCACTAGTGACTGGCCTCCAACTGGACTTGACTCCATTTACCACGACTCTTTGGGCCCGGCTATCCAGCCAGTTTCTAATCCAACGAAGCGTATGCCAGTCCAAGCCAAGAGCAGCCAGTTTCTTGAGGAGAATGCTGTGGGAGACGGTGTCAAAAGCCTTGCTGAAGTCAAGGTAGACCACATCCACAGCCTTTCCCTCGTCCACCCAGCGCGTCACTTTGTCATAGAAGGAGATCAGGTTCGTCAAGCAGGATCTGCCTTCCATAAACCCATGCTGACTGGGCCTGATCGCCTGCTTGCCCTGCAAGTGCCGCATGATGACTCTCAAGAGGATCTGCTCCATGAGCTTCCCTGGCACTGAGGTCAAACTGACAAGCCTGTAGTTCCCCGGGTCTGCCCTCCGGCCCTTCTTGTAGATGGGCGTCACATTTGCTAGCCGCCAGTCAGCTGGGACCTCCCCCGATAGCCAGGACTGCTGATAAATGATGGATAGGGGCTTGGCCAGTTCCTCTGCCAGTTCTCTCAGTACCCTTGGGTGGATCTCATCCAGCCCCATCGACTTGCGCACATCCAAGTGCCGTAGCAGGTCACCAACCAGTTCTTCATGGATGGTGAGGGCCACATCCTGCCCCCCATCCCCTTCCACCAGCTCAGGGTACTGGGTATCCAGAGAACATCCGGTATTGCCGCTAAAGACTGAGGCAAAGAAGGCATTGAGCACCTCCGCCTTTTCCTCATCTCTTGTAACTAAGTTTCCCCCTGCATCCAGTAAAGGATGGAGATTCTCCTTAGTCCTCCTTTTTGTGTTGATGTATTTATAAAAACTTTTTTTTTATCTTTAACGGCAGTAGCCAGATTGAGCTCCAGATGAGCTTTGGCCTAATTTTGTCCCTGCACAGCCTCGCTACATCCTTATAGTCCTCCCTAGTGGCCTGCCCACTTTTCCAAAGACCCTCTTTTTTCTCCTAAGCTCAAGCCACAATTCTCTGTTGAGCCAGGCTGGTCTTCTTCCCCGCTGGCTCATCTTTGGGCACATGGGGACAGACCGCTCTTGCGCCATTAGGATTTCCTTCTTGAAGAGCTCCCAGCCTTCGTGGACCCCTCTGCCCTTTAGAACCGCCTCCCAAGGAACTCCACCAACTAGTGTCCTGAGCAGCCCAAAGTCAGCCCTCCGAAAGTCCAATACAGTGGTTTTACTGGTCCCCTTCCTGGCCTCGCCAAGAATAGAGAACTCCACCATTTCGTGGTCACTCTGCCCAAGACACCTCCTGACAATCACATCCTCCACCAGTCCTTCTCTGTTTGTGAAGAGAAGGTCTAGCGGGGCACCACCCCTGGTAGGTTCACTAATCAGCTGCGTCAGGAAGCTATCTTCCACGCTCTCCAGAAACCTCCTAGACTGCTTTCTCTGGGCTGTGTTGTGCTTCCAGGATATGTCAGGGAAGTTGAAGTCCCCCACGAGTACAAGCGCTGAAGATTTCGCAACTTCTGTCAGCTGTCTGTAGAACTCCTCATCTGTCTCCTCATCCTGGTTCGGCGGTCTATAGCAGACCCCGACCAGGACACTAGCCTTGTTGTCCCTGCCGATCCTAACCCAAAGGGACTCGACCTTGTCATTCCTAGCCTCGAGTTCTACAACATCGAAAGACTCTCTAATATAGAGAGCCACACCACCACCCCTTCTGTGCTGCCTGTCCCTTCTGAAGAGCTTATAGCCAGGCATCGCAGCACTCCAGTCATGAGACTGGTCCCACCACGTCTCCGTGATGGCAACCAAGTCGTAGCCTGCCCACTGCACGATGGAAAGGAAAGGGGAAAAGGGAGGGGGAAAGGGAAAAAATAAAACAAGTAAAGGCTATGTGGAAGTGCAGAAGAAAGAAATTACTCTCTACTTCCCACAATTGAGTGATGCTTGACCACGTCCTTGAAGCAGGGCCTCAACACACATAGCCGGTGTTCAGGAGTAGGACAGACGTTTTCACGAGAGCCCACCCCTCCCCTCTTCTTCCTTTTTCCACCTTTTATTGCTGAGTGTAACATCATACGGTATGGGGTATCCCTTTGGTTGGTTTGGGTCAGCTGCCCTGGTGATGTTTCTTTCTCGCTTTTTTGCCCATTCCCTAGGAGGGCTAAAGAAAGTCCTGATGCTGTGCCAGCACTTCTCAGCAGCAGACACAACACTGGTGATACCACTGCTTTTCTAGCTATAAGTGCAGAGCACAGCACTGTATGGGCTGCTGCAGGGAAAGTTAACATCCCAGCCAGACCCAGTATTTCGGGTCCAACCCCCCTGCCAAAATAGGTTCCTTAGAGCAGGCTGCCCAGGTAGGCGTCCAGACGGGGCTTGAATATCTCCACAGAAGGAGACTCCACAACCTCTCTGGGCAGCCTGTTCCAGTGCTCTGTAACCCTCACCATGATGAAGGTATATTGCATGTCGGTGCGGAACTTCCTGTGCTCCATCTTGTGGCCATTACCCCTTGTCCTGTCCCCACAAAGCACTAAAAAGAGGTTGGCCAAATCCCTCTGTCTCCCACACCTCAGTTATTTATACATGTTGATGAGATCCCCTCTCAGTCTTCTCTTATCAAGCCTGAACAGACCCAGGTCTCCCAGCCTTTCTTCATAGGGAAGATGTTCCAGGCCCCGTATCATCTCTGTGGCCCTCTGCTAGTCTCTTCCCAGGAGATACCTGACTTTTTTGTACCGGGGAGCCCAGAACTGGACACAGTACTCCAGGTGAGGCCTGACCAGGGCAGAGTAGAGGGGGAGGATCACCTCCCTTGACCTGCTGGCCACGCTCCTTTATTAAAAGGATGCCAGGATCCCATTAGCCTTCTTAGCCGCCAGGGCACACTGCTGGCTCATGGTCAACCTGTCATCCACCAGGACCCCAGGTCCTTCTCCTCAGAGCTCCTCTCCAGCAGGTCAACCCCCAGCCTCTACTGATACATGCGGTTGTTCCTTCCCAGGTGCAGGACTCCACACTTGCTCTTATTAAACCTCATTTGGTTTCTTCCTGTCCAGCTCTCCAGCCCGTCCAGATCTCCCTGAATGGCAGCACAGCCTTCTGGCATGTCAGCCACTCCTCCCAGCTTTGTGTCATCAGTGTACTTGCTGAGGGCAGACACTATTCCCTCATCAAGGTCATAGATGAAGATGTTGAACAAGACCGGACCCAGCACTGACCCCTGAGGAACACCGCTAGTCACAGGTCTCCAGCCGGACTCTGCACCGCCAATCACCACCCTCTGAGCTCGGCCAGTCAGCCAGTTCTCAACCCACCTTACTGTCCACTCGTCTATCCCACACTTTCTCAGCTTTGCTAGCAGGATGTCATGGGAGACAGTATTGAAAGCCTTGCTAAAGTCAAGGTAGATGACATCCACTGCTCTGCCCCCATCTACCCAGCTGGTGATGCCATCATAGAAGGCTATGAGATTGGTCTCGAGCACAAATACAGGCTGAGCTGCATCAAAAGCAGCATGATCAGCAGGGTGAGTGAAGTGATTCTTCCCCTCTGCTCTGCCCTTGTGAGACCACAACTGGAGCCCTGTGTTCAGGGCCCCCAACACAAGAAGGACATGGATGTATTAGAATGAGCCCAGAGGAGGGCCATGAGGCTGATCAGAGTGCTGGAGCACCTCTTCTGTGAGGACAGGCTGAAGGAGTTGGGGATGTTCAGCCTGGAGAAGAGAAGGCTCTGGGGAGACCTTATAGCAGCCTTCCAGTACCTAAAGGGGGCTACAGAAAACCTGGAGAGAGACTCTTTGTCAGAGTGCGTAATGATAGGATAAGGGGGAATGGCTTTAAACTAAAAGAGGGTGGATTTAGATTAGATATAAGGAAAAAATTCTTTACCCTGAGGGTGGTGAGGCACTAACACAGGTTGCCCAGAGAAGCTGTGCATGCCCCATCCCTGGAAGTGTTCAAGGCCAGGCTGGATGGGGCTTTCAGCAACCTGGTTCTCTGTATTCAGAACTTACTACATTTGAGGACACTTCACCATCAGTACCCAGTCAGTAAACCTTTCCCTTGGATTAAATATTCATTGTTAGGGTAACATTAGTGCAGGTACAAGATTCTCGGGATTTACCATAGATATATTTTAGAAAAAAAGGTCTTGCATCACCTCTGCACTGTGCTTTCTGTTTCTTGGGGTGTGGAGGATAGTAACTCTAATGATACCGTGCTTACACAAAGCACTATATAAGTGCTTTGAGATAAATCACACAACCATCAGTTTAGAAATCAAAGCTGTTTTCTACAAATGAAATGATTTTTTTTACTTCATCCTCTTTACCTGACATCCCCCCATCAGCTGGTTCATCCCCAAAGCACAGAAAGTTGGTTTTGTGGGAAACATATTGATTTAATTTCTTACCTGGGAAATCAAAGTTTATAATGAATCAGTCTGGAAGCAGTGCTCCATAACAAACAACACACCCACTCAATACCATGTTCTTTGGCCCAAGTGTCTATAAGGTTGTTTCGGAAATGAGTCCCGTTGTCTGACTCAATTCTTTCTGGGGTGCCATGACGCCATAGCACTTGCTTTTCAAAGCCCAGGGTAGTGTTTCGGGCGGTGGCATGGGGCACAGGATATGTTTCCAGCCATCCGGTGGTTGCTTCCACCATTGTAAGTATGTGGCGCTTGCCGCTGCAAGTTTGAGGGAGTGTGATATAATCAATCTGCCAGGCCTCTCCATATTTATATTTCAGCCATCGTCCTCCATACCAAAGAGGCTTTGACCGTTTGGCTTGCTTGATTGCAGCACATGTTTCACAGTCATGAATAACCTGTGCTATAGTGTCCATGGTCAGGTCTACCCCTCGATCACGAGCCCATCTGTATGTTGCATCTCTTCCTTGATGGCCTGAGGTATCATGGGCCCATCGGGCTATAAATAATTCACCCTTATGTTGCCAGTCCAGGTCCACCTGAGCCACTTCAATCTGAGCAGCCTGATCCACCTGCTGGTTGTTTTGATGTTCTTCCGTAGCCCGATTCTTGGGCACATGAGCATCTACGTGGCGTACCTTTACGACCAGGTTCTCTACCCGGGCAGCAATATCTTGCCACAACGCAGCAGCCCAGATGGGTTTGCCCCTGCGCTGCCAGTTGTTCTGTTTCCATTGCTGTAACCACCCCAACAGGGCATTTGCTACCATCCACGAATCAGTGTATTGGCCACTTTTCTCGTTCAGCAACATCTAAAGCCAGCTGGATGGTTTTCACTTCTGCAAACTGATTTGATTCACCTTCTCCCTCAGCAGCTTCTGCAACTCGTCGTGTCCACTTGATTTCATCTGGATCTGTGAGTATTTGTCCATTGTCTGGGTCGGCATAAATCACCTCCCGTACGGCTAATTCCCTCAGGTCCCAGATTCCCTTCTCCATAGTGGTCCACTTGCCTGGCAGACATACAAGTTCTTCCTTGTCGGGATACATTTCCCTTACAGCATACAGGAGACGCCTCCAGAGGCTGTAAGATCGTACTCCATCTCCAATTGGTTTGTCAATGCCTGCATCTCTAGCAAGGGATCCCAGCTGCCTGGCTTCCCTGCCGTCTATATCCACATAATTGGCTCCGGTATCCCAGCACCGGAGCAGCCAGGTGACAAGCTGCTCACCTATGCAGTGAACAAAATCTTTTCGCACATCTGGTGGATAGTCGGCTGAATATGAGCCAGCAGTGTGCTCAGGTGGCCAAGAAGGCCAACGGCATCCTGGCTTGTATCAGGAACAGCGTGACCAGCAGGGCTAGGGAGGTGATCGTCCCCCTGTACTCAGCTCTGGTGAGGCCGCACCTCGAGTACTGTGTTCAGTTTTGGGCCCCTCGCTACAAGAAGGACATCGAGGTGCTTGAGCGGGTGCAGAGAAGGGCGACGAAGCTGGTGAGGGGCCTGGAGAACAAGTCCTATGAGGAGCGGCTGAGGGAGCTGGGCTTGTTCAGCCTGGAGAAGAGGAGGCTCAGGGGTGACCTTATCGCTCTTTTTAGGTACCTCAAGGGAGGCTGTAGCGAGGTGGGGGTTGGCCTGTTCTCCCACGTGCCTGGTGACAGGACGAGGGGGAATGGGTTTAAGTTGAGCCAGGGGAGTTTTAGGTTAGATGTTAGGAAGAACTTCTTCACTGAAAGGGTTGTGAGGCACTGGAACAGGCTGCCCAGGGAAGTGGTGGAGTCACCATCCCTGGAAGTCTTCAAAAGACGCTTAGATGTAGAGCTTAGGGATATGGTTTAGTGGTGGGCTGTTAGCGTTAGGTTGGAGGTTGGACTTGATGACCTTGAGGTCTCTTCCAACCTGGAAATTCTGTGATTCTGTGATTCTGTGATCTCGTAGCTCATGCTGGTCTAGGTTTCGGGTAGTTACTGTTGATTTTTCAACATCCCCAGGTTCATCCTTCTGCATCCCTGGTGGCCCAGCCTTGTCTTCTCCATACCTAGACCTAGCAGAAGACTCTCTGCGTTCTAAACAACCTGAGTCTCTATACCATTTTTTCACCTTGTCTACAGGGGAACTTGCACTGCTACATCTCGTTTCTCTGGCCCAGCCACAGGAGCTGGAGCGGCTGCAGGAGCTGGAGCGGCTGCAGGAGCTAGAGCGGCTGCAGGAGGAGGAGCTGGAGCGGCTGTAGGAGCTGGAGCAGCTGCAGGAGCTGGAGCTAGAGCAGCTGCAGGAGCTGGAGAGGCTGCAGGAGCTGGAGCGGCTGCAGGAGGAGGAGCTGGAGCGGCTGCAGGAGCTGGAGAGGCTGCAAGAGCTGGAGGTAGAGCAGCTGCAGGAGCTGGAGCGGCTGCAGGAGCTGGAGCTGGAGCGGCTGCAGGGGCTGGACCTGGAGCGGCTGCAGGAGCTGGAGCGGCTGCAGGAGCAGGAGCGGCTGCTGGAGCTGGACAGATTTCTGGATGAGATGCCTAAGTAGTTGTTTAACCTTAAACAAAACCTGAAGCGCATTCAAGAGACATAAAACAAGAACATGCTGGTCTGCGTATCCCAAGGATATTCAACATCTTGGAGAGTTATCGTAACTAGCTCAGGGGATAAGAGGGTGCTGATGGAGTAAGGGAGAGTGAACAAGTAGGGAAAAATACATTCCCCTGTCCCCTCCACAGACTGGCTCCCTGATGAAAAAAGGCAGTAGGTTTAATTGTTAATAGCTTCTGAGATATAGTTTCCAAAGTACAGAGTCAAAGATAGTATTGAGTACAAATAGCAAGTTAGAGTCATGGCCAGATATTTCATCATATCGTAAGCTATTGTTACACTGCACAATACCATAACGATCTTAAACCAGGGCCCGGAAAGGATAAACAGCACAACGGGGATCACACAGAAAGTAACGTGCTATAAAATTCAGCAATTGCTCACCACCCGCTGACCGATGCCCAGCCCAACCCCAAGCAGCCGCACCCCCTACAGAATCCAAGAGAACAAGAGGTATGCTGAGGTGCTTGCTAGGAGCTATCTCGCCCTCCCACATTCACATGCCTCCAACAGTGCTCCATATAGCTGATATCAAAATGAACACATGAACTCCTGCAGCCAATATTGAATCATGAATAACATCTAAATATTTAGAAAAGTGACATTTGAGGAATACAAGGGATCTGTAAAGAGATCAGTAAACAAGGGATCTGTAAAGAGTCATTCATGTACTCATGAATAACCATATGAGACCTCATAAGAGAAGAGATGTAAATCCACATATTCATTTGTGCCTAACCTCATTTTGTTATTCCAAGAGCTCTAATCTAACCCAGAGGGAGAGCAAAATTTACATCTACAAAGAGTCATTAGATAAAATCCTTAAACAGTCTTTGAAAGACAGATGAGAACACAGTTCTATCTCCTCTCCAAAGTAAGCATGATCCATGGAAGTTTTGAGAGAAGAGAAGAGAAGAGAAGAGAAGAGAAGAGAAGAGAAGAGAAAAGAGAAGAGAAGAGAAGAGAAGAGAAGAGAAGAGAAGAGAAGAGAAGAGAGAAGAGAAGAGAAGAGAAGAGAAGAGAAGAGAAGAGAAGAGAAGAGAAGAGAAGAGAAGAGAAGAGAAGAGAAGGGAAGAGAAGGGAAGAGAAGGGAAGTGAAGAGGAGAGAAGAGAGGAAAGGAGAAGAGAAGAGAAGAGGAGAGGAGAGAAGAGGAGAGAAGAGAAGAGGAGAGAAGAGGAGAGAAGGGAAGAGAAGAGAAGAGAAGAGAAGAGAAGAGAAGAGAAG
>JAACYQ010016339.1:0-21395 GCA_011075105.1 Heteronetta atricapilla
CTTTGATGAAGCAGAAGGGCCAAGGCCTACCAGCAGGTACTGGAGGGAAGATCCTGTACCCCATGTCTGGCTCAGGGCTTTTCCTGGGGATTTCTGTCAAGCAGTGTCAGTGTGATGCCACAAGAAGAACAGTGGTATGACACCTCTGTTTGCACACGGTTGCAAGGAGGCAGAAACGCCCCATTGCAAAGGCTGCAGTTCTTGTCCTTCTAAGCTCTAGACAAAGGGTCAAAAACCTCAGGGCTGTTGGGGCCTGTCATTCTTGCCAGCACCCTCTGCCTTCTCCTGTGCAGGCTTCCCTGTGCAGTCCCACACTTTCACCTATTCCCTTGAAGTCTGGAGACACCCATCTCTGTTCACTACCTTGCTCTCATGCTAGCATGACTCACCCATGACTCACCAAACTTCACCACCTGTTCCTTGAAACCCAAAGCCATGGTCTGATCACAGACACTCTTTGGGTGACCTCTGGCACCACAGCACAACCCTCTGAGGGACATTTCTTCCTCTTTGTGGCCAGTGACAACCTTCAAAGGTACACTTTCTGGCAGTTTTTTTTTTTTTTTTTTTTTTTCCCTTCTGCTCTTTCCTACTACCAAAGAAATCCCCACCCATCAGCCTTATTGCAGCTTGTCAGCCAATGAGGCACAAGTCACCTCACCAGCATCTTCCAAACCATGGGCCTGCTGCTGGCCTTGCAGCTTCTTAGCTAGACGCAGCCAAGCCTTGTGCTTGCTCTTGTCCAGTCATGGATTCAAGCAGAAGGGGCAGGACAACCCATATTGGGGCCTTCTTACTGTCTGGGTCCTCGTGGGTATGGAGGCAGAGGGGATCCCACACTCAGCATGCCAACCAGGTGCCTTCTGCTGGCCTACCAGGGCCACTGGCAGATATCAGCAGAAAAGTACAGATCCCAGGGAGAAGTCAAGGGTGACCTGTCAGCTCCTCCAGACAGAAGTGACCTCACAATCCCTTTCCGTGACATGATGCTGTTGCTGCCCTATCAACTGCAGACACAGAAGTGACCTCACCATCACTGCCACAGTCACATTGCTCCTGCTGGTGCAAAAGATGCTGAGGCAAAGCTGACCTCTCTAGTCCTTCAGGGACTAGGGCTCACCATTCTGGGTTACAGAGTAAACAGAGATTTAATGGTATGGTTGGTGTTCTTCTGTGCCTTGTGTATGGGCATGCATCATGGTTTAGGGTTTTGTTTAGGTCTGCCAAGAAGTCTAGGGTTAAAGGGAATATTTTACTGCTGGTGTTAAGAGAAGGGATTAGGGTGGGCAAGTGAATAAAGGAAGGGAAAGGGGCTATGGGCTGAATTTTGCTTGAAGTGCTATTTTGAGTTCAAGCATTAGAGTGATGGATTCCTGTCAGAGTGTTGGAGTAGAATCGAGGTTTAGGGATTACAATTACTGGTTAAAATAAGGTAAGGGCAATATATGTCTGTTTTACATCAGTGTTTCTACAGCAGTGACCCCTCTTACCTCTATGAAATCATTAATTTCTGCTGGCCATGCTCCTCTTCCCACCCCAAAATCTTGGCCAGGCTACTCCTGACCTCCCCATATCTTATTGGGATCAGTTTTCTGATGACATTCATGAATGATCACAGTGTATCTTTCTCACCTCTGTTGGCGATTCCATTCCTGAGAAGGAAGTGGTGTTGTAGTCAGGAGGGAAAAGGAAACAAAGGTCTTCTGTAAGACCTTTGACATGGTCCCACATGACTTCCTGGTCTCCAAATTGGAGGGATACACATTTGATGGGTAGACCACTGAGTGGATAAGGAGTTGGCTTGAAGTTCACACCCAGAGAGAAATGGTCAATGGCTCTATGTCCAAGTGGAGCTTGGACCGGGACTGCTTAATATATTTCTCAGTGATAGGGACAGTGGGGTAAAGTGCACCCCCAGCAAGTTTGCACACTAAGCTGAATGGTGTGGTTGATGCAACAGAGGAAGGGATGCCATCCAAAAGGTCCTGGGGAAGCTTGAAATTTGGGCCCATGTGAACCTAAGGAGGTTCAACAAGTCTAAGTGCAAGGTGCCGGGGAAATTGCAGACATGAGGATAAGCTGAGAGAAGAACTCATTGAGAGCAGCACTGCAGAGAAGGACTTGGGGCTTCTGCTGGATGAAAAGCTTGACATGAGCCAGAAGTGTGAGCTTGTAGCCCAGAAGGCCAACCGCATCCTGGGCTGCATCCAAAAAAGAGTGGCTAGCAGGTGGAGGGAGGTGATTGTCCCCCTGTGCTCGGCCCTTGTGAGGCCTCACCTGGAGTACTATGTCCAGGTTTGGGGCCACCAGCACAAGAAAGATGTGGAGCTCTTATAGCAAATCTAGAGGAGGGCTACAAAGATGATCAGAGGGCTGGAGCACCTCTCCTATGAAGACAGGCTGAAAGAGTTAGGTGTGTTCAGCCTGGAGAAGAGGAGGCTCCAGGGAGACCTCCTTGCAACTTTTTAATGCTGTAAGGGGTCTGCATTAAAGGCCGCTATAAGGTCTCACCAGAGCCTTCTTTTCTGAACAGCCAAAAATCCCACAGCCTGTCTTCAGAGGAGAGCTACTCCAGCCCATTGACCATCCTTGTGACTCTCCTCTGGATGCATTCTAACAGATCCATATCCTTCTTACACAGGGGGCCCCAGACCTGAATGCAGTACTCAAGGTGTGGCCTCATCAGGGCTCTGTACAGAGGGACAATCACTTTTCTACTTCTGCTGACCACAGTATTCCTGGTACAAACCAGGATGTTGTTGGCCTTCTTGGCAACTTGAGCACACTGCTGGCTCATGTTCAGCCAGCTATCAATCAATACACCTCAAGTCCATTTCCTCTAGGCAGTTTTCCACACGCTCTTCCCCAGCATTGCATGGGGTTTTTGTGCCCCAGGTACAGGACCTGACACATAGCCTTGATGAACTTCATACACTTTACGAACTTCATTGGCCTCGGCCCATGGGCCCAGCCTATCCAGGACTCTTTGCAGAGCCCACCTACCATTGAGCAGACCAACACTCACTCCTAACTTGGTGTCAGATGATGAACTTGATGAACTTTCTGAGGGTACACTCAATCCCATCATCCAGACTGATAAAGATATTGAAGGGAACTGGCCCCACAACTGAGCCCTTGGGGACACCACTAGTGACCAGACTCCAAATGGATTTAACTCCATTAACCACGACTCTTTGGGCCCAGCCACCCATCCAGTTTTTAACCCAAAGATGCATATGCTCATCCAAGCCTTGAGCAGCCAGTTTTTCCAAGAAAACGTTGTGGGACATGATTTCAAAAGCCTTACCTGAGGTCTAGGTAGACCATATCTACAGCCTTTCCCTTGTCCACTGAGTTCATCACCTTGTCTTAGAAGGAGATCTGATTTGTCAAGCAGGACCTGGTTTGATAAACCCCTTCTGACTGGGCCTGATCATCTGTTTGTCCTGGAAGTGTTGTGTGATGGTACTCAATCTGCTCCATGAGTTTCCCTAGCACTGAGGTCAGACTGAGAGGCCTGTAGTTCCCCAGATCCTCCTTCCAGCCCCTTCTTGTAGGTGGCCATCACTTTTGCTAGTTGCCAGTCGACTGGGACCTCCCTTAAAACCAGGACTGCTGAGAAATGACAGAAAGCAGTGTGACGAGTACTTCAGTACATCTAAGTGCAGTAGCAGTTTTCTAACCATTTCCTCATGGATTATGAGAGCTTCATTGTGCTCAAGGTCCTTAACTACCAGCAAAGGGGGCTGAGTACTAGGGGAAAAACTGGTCTTGCTGCTAAACACTGAGGTAAAAAACGCACTAAGTACCTCAGCCTTTTCCTCATCTCCTCTAAATTTAATTGTTTTCCCACACCCAGTACAGGATGAACGTTCTCCTTAATTCTCTCTCTCTCTTTTTTCCTTTCTTATGTATTTATATATAAAAACAAACAAACAAAAAAGATTTTTTGTTGTCTTTAACAGTAATAGACATATTCGGCTCCAGTTGGGCTTTGGCCCTTCTCATTTTGTTCTTGCAGAGTGTAACAGCATTTAGGACTCAGCTTCAGACAAAATGACAGCATACATGAGAAGCATAGAAAGGTGAAATCTGGCAGCCTTCCATCTACTACCCTTCTGTGAGACTGTGCTGGAGATCCATTCAACTAGTTACTCCTCTACTGTGCAAACTCTCCTACAATTCCTGATGCTGTTATCTTGTGAGACACAGCAAAATTAGGATGATTTTGCTGTCTCCCTGCAGATATTAACAGTTAACAGAACGGAGCATCTGTCCAAGGGAACCTTGAGAAACTGCAGGATTTTCCCTACAGAAACCTCTTGACATTTACAAGGAGAAGAGGCTAGTCCTGCACCGGAGGAAGAATAACCCCACACATCAGGGCAGGCTGGGACCCTGCTGAGTGAGCAGTGCCCAGGACGAGCAGGGCCTGGGCACCACGAGGGCTGCCATACGAGCAGTGGTGCCTGCTCACCAGGAACCTGGCCAGCTTCCTACAGAGCTGCCGTATGAGGAACATGGCCACCAAGAAGATCTGACTTAACATACTCAGCTCATATTCAGTGAGAAACCACCCACACAATGGTCTACAGGAACAGGGAAAAAGGAACAGGTCTGAAATTCCCTAGGACAGCCTGCTGTGGAGGGGTTCAAGGCCATCAAGAAAAACTGAGTTATTAGCTCAGATCCAGTGTGACACCACCCACACAGGGGTGTCCCAGTGTGTAGCTCCTCACTTAGGAGAGGTGCAGGACAGTGCCCAGAGAGGTTCTGCCAAGGTGGGATTCAGGGCCTAAATCACCTGCCTTTTGTTGAGAAGCTGAGGGACCTGGGTTTCTCTGGCCCAGTGGCGTGGAGACTCCAAACAGAGCAAAAGTAGCAAGACTGCCTGAAGGATGGTTATGGAGATGCTGTAGCTTTCCTCTCTAGGGTAAAATGGCGTGAGAAAGAAATAATGCCACAAAGTTGACTTCAGGATGTTGAGACTGGACATGAAGAGAAAGAAATCCCCATCTCCTACTGCCCCAGGAATAGCCTTGAGCAGTGTGTGAACGGAAAGGATCTACCTTCCCAGGGACCAGGGGTCAAGACTTGGGCCTTGTTCTTGGTGAAACACATCCAGATTTCCTACACATCAGTGTCACCTTCACATTGCCTTTGTCTGCTTGTCCTCACTGCCTCCAATGGTCTGCTCTAACGAGCTCCAAGGGAGGCTGTGTCAGTGCTGGCCCTCAGGGGGACACTGCAGGAAACTTGCCTCTGACTTGGACTTCTGGAGAGATGTCTTCAGTTGGCTCTCAGTGCCTGACATTTCAGAAGCCCATCCCCAAAGCCCCAGAGGGGTGAATACAATGCCTTGGGCTGGGCCTCTGCTGCTGAGCTGGGCTGGGCTCCTGGGACAGAGAGAGCTCCTGGCAAGAGGGCCCTGGGGCAGAGAGACAGCTCTGCCCAGGAGCAGCTCCTCTGCACAGCGCAGCAGGGCTAGGGGTTCTGACCGCAGGCACCCAGGTAGAAAGGGATCCCTGGAAGCCTGGAGAGTGCATGCAGAGGAGATTTCAGTGCAGGAGAAACCTTCACAGCTCTGCACACGGTAAGTCGGGCTGCAGGACAGTGCAGGCGAGGTTCCTGGAAGGGGCTCCTGGATCCGGGACATCGCTGCCTGGCCAGGAGCTGCCAGGATGTCTCTCGTGGCTTGTGTGGTGTGGAGGAGAAGGTGCTGCAGGGAACCTACAGGGGTGCCCAGGGCTGTGGTGCAGGGCAGTGTCTCTGCTGTGCCCCAGGGGCTGTGTCCCGGGGCAGGGCCTCTGCCGCCTGCCAGGCTCAGCACTCAGCCTGCCCGGGGAGCCCAGGGGCTGCTGGGGAGAAGCTGCAGGTGGAAGGAGCCCCCCAGCAGGGCAGGGCAGGGCAGGGCAGGGACCTGCTGCTGCCCAGAGCCTGCTGCCTGGGGCAGGCTGCTTGCAGCCCCACGCCTCCCCAGGGCACTGCACCGCAGAACAGCAAGAGCTATCTGAAGGCAATGCACATTCTACAATATCCACTTCCATTTTCCTTACCGTGTGGTCAGCCAGAGGGATAGTAATGGAGTAGTAGCAGCTGTATTAGAGACAAGAGCTCCTCAAGCACTACTGCACCTCTGTGACAAACCTCAAAAGAATCTCTTCACACACCTCAGCCTACAGACAGTACAAACATCATCCCTGTCATTTCCTGAGGAATTATTTGACCTTCTCCTCATGTTCTGTAGCAGGGACATGTCCCTGGCCTTCGGACTTCTCAGCTCACTCCAGGTTCCCTTTTACCTGTTGCTGTAGACCAGGACTGACTGCTGCAGAGCCCACAGCACAGCCCCTGCTCCTTGTGGCACCCTCAGAGCACCAACTAGAGGTAAGCCAAGCAGCTGAAGAAAGCTCTTCCTGAAAGGAATGATGCAGTATGATGTGTGGTGTTTGTTGAGACATGCAATGGATTTGGGTCAGAAAAGTCATTACCTTTTGCACTGTCTTTGCTTCATTTTGTCAGGTTGCCTTGCCCAGGGGCAGTAAATGTGTAACAGCAGTTCTGTGAACGAGTTCCTCCTGCTGGCATTCACAGACACGCGGGAGCTGCAGCTCCTGCACTTTGCGCTCTTCCTGGGCATCTACCTGGCTGCCCTCCTGGGCAACGGCCTCATCCTCACCGCCATAGCCTGTGATCACCGCCTCCACATCCCTATGTACTTCTTCCTCCTCAACCTCGCCCTGCTCGACCTGGGCTGCATCTCTACCACTCTGCCCAAAGCCATGGCCAATTTCCTCTGGGACACCAGGGCCATTTCCTATTCAGGATGTGCTGCACAACTCTTTCTGATAATCTTCTTCTATTTAGCAGAACTGTCTCTTCTCACTGTCATGTCTTACGACCGCTACGTTGCCATCTGCCAGCCACTGCACTACGGGACCCTCCTGGGTAGCAGAGCCTGTGCCACCATGGCAGCATCTGCCTGGGGCAGTGGCTTTCTCCAAGCTGTGCTGCACATTGCCAATATATTTTCACTGCCTCTCTGTTGTGGAAATACCCTCAACCAGTTCTTCTGTGAAATCCCCCAGATCCTCAAGCTCTCCTGCTCAGACTCCTACCTAAGGGAAGTTCAAGTTCTTGTGGCTACTGCTTCTCTATTTGGGGGGTGCTTTCTTTTCATTTTACTGTCCTATGTGCAGATCTTCAGGGCTGTGCTGAGGATCCCCTCCCAGCAGGGACGGCACAAAGCCTTTTCCACGTGTCTCCCTCACCTGGCTGTGGTCTCCCTCTTTCTCAGCACAGTTATCTTTGCCCACCTGAAGCCCCGCTCGATTTCTTCCCCTTCCCTGGATCTTGTTCTGGCATTTCTGTACACGGTGGTGCCTCCAGTAGCGAACCCCTTCATCTACAGCATGAGGAACAAGAAGATGAAAGTTGCCATGTGGAAAGTGATGAGTGGGTGTTTTTCCTGAGCAACATATTGCCTGCCTTCTTCTGTAAATCACTCATAATGTTACTCATAATAGGCGAAGCCAGTGGGTCTTTTGTTCTTGTGTTGATATTGTGTTTTTTTTTTTTTTCCTCAATTTTATTTTATCAAATGTTGTCAACAAAGAAATAGAGTTCTTCATTTTGTTTGCATATTTAAACCAATTAAAGTGCCTTTTTGGCTTCTGTCCTTTCTCTGAGGCCTTTTCTGTAGCTGCAGGGACACTGCCTGTGTGCAGAAGTGGAGGAGAAGAGTCATGGCCCAGCAGTCCAGCCCGGGAGCACCAGCTCTGGGTCCATGCAGAGCTGCTCTCTTGCCACCCTCTCCTGCTGAGCCTTGCTGGTGGGGTCAGGCCCAGCTGCTCCTGTAGCTTGGTGCCAGTGCTGCTGTGGGGCTGTGCTGGGACTGCAGGCAGGGACCGGCAGTGGGTACTTCAGTGACACAGCTGGCCTCCACTGCAGCGCTTCCCTGCTAAGAGAGGGTCTCCTCTGGGCACTGCCTGGAGGCTGAGACTTTCCTGCACAAGGGCTGTCAAGAAGAAGGCCCAGGAAGAGAATCCAAAGGGGGTCTGTGCTTTGCTCTCTATATCAGAGAATCTGGGAGCCCAGGAGGTGTGCCATGGCCTGAAGGATCACAACCAGATCACTTCAACCTGGTGTTATAAATGACGATACAGCTCAATCTGAATTTAGCAGTATTTATAAAAGGCAAGGAATTAGCGCTGGGTGCATGGGGAGTCTACACTCTACCAACACGCACGCACAGCCATCTATAGAACATTGCATTTACATATTCATAAGAAACCTGAGTACACCTATACATATGGATGACCTATCCCCGCTTTGTATTATAATTAGTATTTTCACAAACTCCTCCTTTTGGCACCTGTGCAGTGTCTCTTGGTGGTGGTCGTTGGGGGTCGTGGGGATGAAGGCTCACAGTTCTTCTTCATCACCACTAGTAACCTTTTGTTCTTGCGCAGACTCCGTGGGTTCCTGGATCTCGTCCAGACCACAGGGGTGGTTTCAAATGGCTCCCTCTCTTCTGCGCAGACCCCGACCTCCCTATCTCAAATTGCAAGGATCTAAAAAGTAAAAAATACGATTGACACCAATCCATTCGTGGCCATCTTCCCCCGCTTCTTGTCAACTCTCAAAACCACACTAATAACATGATTCTCATATAACATTGTCCTGGTTTCAGTTAGGACAGAGTTATTTTACCTCCTAGAAGCTGGAAGAGTGCTGTGTTTTGGATTGGGATGAGAGGAGTGTTGATAACATGCTGATATTTTTATTGTTGCAGAGCAGTGCTTACACCCAGCCAAGGACTTTTCAGCTCCTCACTCTGTCCTGCCAGTGGGCAGGTTGGGGGTGCAGCATGAGCTGGGAGGGGATAGACCCAGGAGAGCTGACCCAAACTGGCCAAAGGTGTATTCCATACCATTTGATGTCATGCTAAGCAATATATAGGAGTGGCCAGCTGGGGTGGAGGAGCTGGCTGCTGGGGGATTGGCTGGGCATCAATCAGCGGGTGGTGAGCAATTGCATTGTGCATCACTTGTTTCATACACATTATTAGTAGTACTATTATTATTATTATTATTTTCTATCTTAATAAACTGTCTTTATCTCAACCCACAGGCTTCCCTTTCCGGTTTCTCTCCCCCATCCCAGAGAGGAAGGGGGGAAGGCGAGTGAACAGCTGTGTGGTGTTTAGCTGCCGACCGGGTTAAACCACAATAGTTCTTTTTGTGCCCAACATGGGGCTCGAAGGGTTGAGATAACGACAAATCTGACCAGAGTGTGTTAAACTGAAATCAGTATAAATATTATACCTTCTTAATAGTTGCTAGTCACAATGTTGACTGCTTTAATCTCAAGTCTGCTCTGCCTGTTTTCCAAACTGACTATTATAGCATTTTAGTTTCTGTACGTGTTCCCTGTCGTGCTGTTTCTCCTTTCTGGGCCCTGGTTTAAGTCCATTACATTACTGTGCGGTGTAACAATGGCTTATGATATGATGAAATTGCTGGTCATGACACTAACCTGGTATTTGTACTCAGCACTGTCGTCGACTCTGTACTTTGGAAACCATATCTCACAAACTATTAACACTTACACCTATTGTCTGTTTTTGTCAGGAAGCCAATGTGTGGAGGGGACAGGGGAAGATATTTTTCCCTACTTGTTCACTCTCCCTTTCTCCTTCACCAGCATCTTCTCCTCCAAGCTAGTTAACGATAGTTCTCTAAGATGTCGAATATCCTTGGGATGTTCAGACCAGCAACATGTTACTGATATGTCTGCTGAATGTGCTTCAGGTTTTGTTTAAGGTAAACAACTACTTAGGAATGTCATCCAGAGACCTGTCCTGGGGCAGGATAGTTGTGAGTGGCAGGGAGTGTGGGAGGATATGGGCAGGTTTCTAGAGCAGTGGGCACCTCCAATGTTTTGGAAATTCACCCCTGTGGTGAGCAGAAAAGACTCCACAACCATAGGGTTTTAAAGTAGGTATACTTTATTGTGGTGCACCGGGTGCACTGGGAATAGCTTCCCTCAAAAAGTGCGTAGCTGCCAGTCATCTCTCACAATTTTATACATGAATGCTGTTCCATATTACACGAGTTCTAATACATATTCATTATTTTCCCCGAAAAGGCCGCGCTCTTCCAAAGTACTCATTTCCATACTCCCCACCCTTAGCTCCTTCCTGTTGCACCTGCACAATGTAGCCTGGTGGTCGTGGGCAGGGCTCTTTCCAGATGAAGGCAATGAGGAAGAGGAGGTTAAACATTTTTCCTCTCTGGACTTTGACCTTCTGTTGGACAGTATTTAAAAGTTTTTGTTTATCTTTGCCTCTTTTCCTGCCAACAAGTTGTTCATTTTTCTCTATCGAGTTGTTCATCCTTCTCTCATCCATTGGCCTTGAACAATATCTCCCTTTTACATCTGCTCCTCATAAGATTCTCATCTACTTCCCCTATAATTAGGATATTCTTAGGTTCTTATCTGCATCCCCGGTAAGGAGGATATTTTACCATATTTGTAGCTAAATACAAATTTGGATAAGTTTCAGCATCTTCCCCATCTCAATTACCCCCAGGTAAAGGCCCAGACTCTATTACCTCTTTGCAAGTGGTAACTGCATAACCAGCATGTTGTTTTCCCCTGATGATGTAGCTGCTCCCATCTGTGAACCAGTTTTCCATGTTTTCCATAGGATTGTCTTTCAAATCTGGATGGCACGAATATATTGTTTTGGTGGTCTCCAGACAGTCTTGATACACTGGTTCCCCTGTGTTCCCACTAAGAAAAGAAGCTGGTTCAACAGTGTTAGTAACTACAATTTCCACATCATCATTGTAGCCTGATATTTCAAAAATCTTTGTGCGGGGATTCAATGTCCACCTTTTGCTTCCAGTACTGCGGATACCATATGGGACACAAACGCAGTCATTTTCTGGCCCAAGGTGATTTTTCGGGCCTCCTGGATATTTAGTACTATGGCCATGACCGTTCGCAAGCATCCAGGCCATCCCTTTGCAGTTGTGTCCAATTGTTTGGAAAATTAATTAACTGCTCTATGGTATGGGCCCAGGTCTTGTGCTAATATTCCCAGGGCAATCCCCTGCTTCTCGTGGGAAAAAAGGAAAAATTGGTTACTCACATCTGGGAGTCCCAAGGCCAAAGCTGACATCAGGGCCTTCTCCAGTAGCTTGAAAGCTTGTATTGCTTCCTTGTTCCATTGGAGGCATTTCGGGTCAGTAGTTGTGAGTGCATACAGGGGTTGAACAAGCAGTCCATAATTATAAATCCATTGACAGCACCACCTGGTCATACATAAAAATGTTCGTAGTTCCTTCACCATTTGTGGCCTTGGAGTTTGGCATATTGCTTCTTTTTGAGCTTGTCCCAAGGTCCTCTCCCCAGCACTGATTTCATATCCCATATAGGTTACCTGTTGTTGCACTGCTTGGGCCTTTTTCTTAGATATCTTGTACCCTTCGAGTCCAAGAAAATTTAGCAGTTTCACTGTCCAAGTCAGGCAGGTGTCCCTTGTTCTAGTAGCAATCAGAATATCATTAACACACTGCAATGATTTCCCTTCTCCTGGTTGCGCCTCCCAGGATTCAAGATCTTTCTCTATCTGATTCCCAAATATTGTGGGGCTATTCTTGAATCCTTGGGGTAACACTGTCCAGATGAGTTGGGTCCTATGCCCACTCTTGGGATTTTCCCATTCAAATGCAAATATTTTCTGGCTGGCTTCATGGAGAGGGAGGCAAAAGAAGGCATCCTGTAAGTCTTGATTTCGAACCGAGTACATTGCCCTGTATCGACAAGGAACTTCACTTTCTTCTGTTCCTCCCCTAGCTTCATTTTAACCAGTGGAGGATCCAGCTAGGGTAGATTCCCCAGGTTCCCATTATTCCTGCTGATATCAGGGGCTGATTACCCTAGAAAAAGGCTAGCCAGTTTGTTCTCTGAAGCCAGGTTCAAACAGTTTTTGTTTGTGTGTTTGTTTGTTTTCTCCTCTTTTTCTTCTTTTTTCTTTTTCCATTGCATTTCAAAGTTGTTCCAAAAAATCAATAGGGGTTTCTTTAGCACCTTGTTGGAAGCAGATTCTCAGTTCCCAATTTAACCAGATTTTGGTATTTATATAACCGTTCATAATTTCCGGGATGATTAGGGTTTCAGCAGGGGTCGGTCAGGGGAATGCAATTGTCAACAGTTCCCTGAGTGGTCCCATTGGCAATCTGAGCTCACACATGAACTCAGCTTGTTTTAAGAGTTAACTGCTTTTCTGTTTCCAAGACAACTCTCTAGGACCCATCATGATCCCTCTGCTCCAGAGGGCTCATCCCTGTGGTTTTGAGATCTCAGCCTCAGGCTGAGGCAGAACTATTAACATTCCTACATCCTCTTTCCCTGCTTATTCAACTTCAAACACCTTTAACACCTTCAAAAACCCTTTTAACACTTCCTTTATCTTTCTCCAGCCTGTACTTTTCTAATGCCAACATCAAAGGCTCAGTCAGGAGCCAACTTAATTCCGTACCTTTTCCCTCCAAGAAGCTGAAATAACAGTATACAACATTTCATCCTATTTTCCTTCTCTCCTCAAAAACAACATTGACTGTAATATGATGTTATAATTAATAGTTCCATGTAGGGGCCACTTCTCTCCATCCTCTAGTTTATAAAGTGGCCACCAGTGATTACACTATTTGATAAGAGTTCTTTACTCTCTGTTCCCCCACTGTATCCCTCCAATGAGTTAGTATACATCCTAGGAGGCTTTTCTGCAGGATTTCTTTGCTTTGACCTTTTCTCATTCTAATCTACAGCAGTTAACATTCCATCATCCTCCCAGGAGCTGTTTACTAGTTTATCCCAACCCCTCCAAAATCCACAATATATATATAGCTAAAATCAGGCCACCTTAAGTTAACTGCCTGTAGACAATTACACTAAGGACATCTAAGGCTGAAAGACCAATGATATGCCTCTGCAAATTTTATTCCCTTTGGCATACATGCCAATAGCAGTTCTTATACTACACCATATTTACATATCTTTACACATGTTTAAAATAACACTTTAACAAAAATGCCCGGGCCTTTACATATACAACATACAATTATTATTCCAGTTAGAATTATTCCCCAGCAGCTGCTAACACTATGTCAGTTACCATTAAAGCTCGCCTACCCTCCTTCTGTCTCTTCTATGATCTTAAGGAGTTTCCTTGTGGTTCCTAGAACTAGGGTATGGAAGCTTCTACTCCAAACTCCTTTTGGCCACTCTACTGGCCACCTCCCAGGACGTCCTTGGGGTTCATGTCGCGCACTAGACATCTCTATGTGTTTTATCGACTTCCCTGGCCAATTGGCTTACCTTTATCAAAGTATACTGTTTGTCAACAACCACAGGATCTTCCTCTATCCCCACAGTGAGTGGCTGGGAGAGAAGCTCTTCTGAGAGAAAAAAAAGCTCGGGGTGTGCCTAGGAGGTCTGCTCCACAGTTGATCCTGCAGCCGAACAGAGTCCTTCTGGCTGGCTCGCCAAACTGACGCGCGGAAACAACTCCACAACCATAGGGTTGTAAAGTAAGTATACTTTATTGTGGTGCACCAGATGCACTGGGAATAGCTTCCCTCAGAAAGTGTGCAGCTGCCCAGTTGTCTCTCACATGAATACTGTTCCATATTACATGAGTTCTAATACATATTCATTATTTTCCCCAAAAAGGTGGAGCTCTTCCAAGTACTCATTTCCATACTCCCCACCCTTAGCTCCTTCCTGTTGCACCTGCGCAATGTAGCCTGGTGGTCGTGGGCAGGGCTCTTTCAGGATGAAGGCAATGAGGAAGAGGTGGTTAAACTTTTTACCTTTCTGGACTTTGACCTTCTGTTGGACAGTATTTGGGAGTTTTTGCTTATCTTTGAAATGTTTATTCCAACAAGTTGTGCATCCTTCCCTAATGAGTTGTTCATCCTTCCCTCATCCATTGGCCTTTAGTGATACCTTCCTTTGTCATCTGCTTCTCATAAGGTTCTCATCTACATCCCCAATAACTAGGATATTTTACCATATATGTAGCTAAATATTAATTCAGATAAGTTTTAGCATCTTCCCCATCTCATTAATATTTTCCCTGTCTCAGGATGACCATGCCATGGTGGGACGTGTTTCCAGTGGGTCATCTACCAGACACAGTAGTGAATATTATGAGAATCACTAGAGGGGTCCTGCTTCCAGCCTGGGGGATGTGGGGAGGAAAGAGGCAATCATTCCTGGACTTTCCAGTTTACTGGACTGTGTATATTGTATGGCCTGGCACATCAGACCCACAGATTTATCAGGCTCTACTGGACATTGGTGTACAGTGTGGCCTAATGCCATCAAGCTATAAAGAGGTAGAACCCACCTGTATTTCTGGAGTGACAGGGGGATCCCAAGAGTTAACTGTATTGGAGGCTGAAGTGAATCTAACTGGGAAGGAATGGCAAAAGCACCCTATTGGGACTGGCCCAGAGGCTATGTGCATCCTCAGCGTAGAGTACTTCAGGAGAGGGAACTTCAAAGTTCCAAAAGGGCACCGGTGGGGCTTTGGCATAGCTGCCTTGGAGATGGACAACATTAAAAAGTTGTCTACTTTGCTTGGTCTGCCACAGAATCCTTCTGTTGTGGGTTTGCTGAGGGTTGAAGAACAGCAGGTGCCAATGGCTACCATGGTAGCGCACCTAAGGCAGCACTGCGCTAACCGAGACTCCCTGATTCCCATCCATGAGCTGGTTCATCGACTGGAGATCCAATGTGCAGATGTAGAACTTAGTAGCATGTTTTAGTGATGGACTTGTCAGTACTAAGTTAAAGTTGCATGATCTGGGTTACATGTCCTTGAGTAGTGCAAGGCACAATGCAATTCTTTTTGCCTTCTGCATCTATAGCACAGGAAGTATGATTTTGTCCTACTCTATTGACTGGACAGGTCTTTTCACATTACTCAATTTAGTTTTCTGTGGCTGGAAAGGAACAATTTCCCAAAAGACACCAAGCTCTTGGGTACAGCTACAGCCACTTGCAGATATATTTTCTTTACTTTTCTTCCTGAGTTTTCCACAGAAGACCCAAGAGAGACCATGGATTTCCAACTGTCTGCTAATATTCAAGCTGAATATCTCAGGTTCCAATGGTCATTTCAGTTTTTTAATTTAATTTAATTTAATTTAACTTTATTTAACTTTATTTTAGTTTATTTTATTTTTTCCCAAGGAACCCCTGACTTATCTTAGAAAGGATTCTATGAACTGAGCTGTGCTGCAGTTACAGGGACAAAGACCACTGTTGGTAGTAGAGGTGTCAGACCTCCAGAGTCTGCCTGTCCTTCCAATGCAGGTCTTCAAATAAGTCACCCTGGATCAATATCGATAGGATAATGATAGTAAAAACTGAACTGCAGCAAAAGTTGGCCTTTAAAACAAGAAAATATTTTTATTAGGTGCTTTTTGAAATCTTCTTCCTTAACTACACCATACAAACTCCGCAATTAGCTGTGCAAGGTGTGAAGTCTTGAAGAAAACTATGGAAGAGATATTAGGAGTTTCTTCATTTTGATGAGTTCCATGGTGTATTTTGGTGCTGAGTATATGACGTTCAGGTGCTGAGAGGAGAATGGTGTAACCACTTCAGCACCGATGTTTTGTCAACCCTCACCAGTTGTTCCTTGAAACCCAAAGCCATGGTCTGATCACAGACGCTCTTTGGGTGACCTCTGGCACCACAGCATGACACTCTGGGGGACATTTCTTCCTCCTCATGGCCAGTGCAAACATTCCAAGGTACACTTTGTGGCAATTATTTCTCTCCTGCTTTCCTACTGCCAAAGAAAGCTCCATCAGGATGGAAATCACTCCTAAAGTAGGCATCCCAACCCATCAGGCTCCTTGCGGCCTGTCAGCCAACCAGACACAAGTCACCTCACCAGCATCTTCCAAGCCATGGGCCTGCTGCTGGCCTTGCAGCTTCTTGGCTAGACACAGCCAAGCCTTGTGCCTCCTGCTGTCCAGTCATGGACTCAAGCAGAAGGGACAGGACAAGCCATATGTTGGCCTTCTTTCTGTCTGGGCCCTCGTGGGTATGGAGGCAGAGGGGATCCCACACTCAGCATGCCAAGCAGGTGCCTTCTGTTGGCCTACCAGGGCCACTGGCAGATGTCAGCCGAAAAGTGCAGATCCCAGTAGAAGTCAAGGGTGACCGGTCAGGTAGTTCAGATAGAAGTGACCTCACAGTCCCTTCCACAGTCACATTCCTCCTGCAGGGCCAGGAGATCCTGAGGCAGAGCTGAGCTCATCAGAACATTCCCACCCATTTCCTCCTTGTGGCCCATAAGCTGATCATATCACATTCATCTTTGAGTGCCATGTGAGCCAGCAGTGTGCTCAGAAGGCCAGGAAGGCCAACAGTATCCTGGCCTGTATAAGAAGCAGTGTAGCCATAAGGTCCAGGGAAGTGATTGTTCCCCTGTACTCGGCTCTGGTGAGGCTGCACCTTGAGTACTGTGTTCAGTTTTGGGCCCCTCACTACAAGAAGGACATCGAGGTGCTCAAGTGAGTCCAGAGAATTGGCAGCAAAGCTGGTGAAGGGTCTGGAGAACAAGTCCTACGAGGAGCAGCTGAGGGAGCCGGGACTGTTCAGCCTGGAGAAGAGGAGGCTCAGGGGCGACCTTATCGCACCCCACAGGTACCTCAAAGGAGGCTGTAGTGAGGTGGGGGTTGGTCTATTCTCCCATGTGTCTGGGGACAGGACGAGGGGGAATGGGCTAAAGTTGCATCAGGGGAGGTTTAGGTTGGGTATTAGGAAGAACTTCTTTACTGAAAGGGTTGTTAGGCACTAGACTAGGCTGCCCAGGGAATTGGTTGAGTCACCATCCCTGGAGGTCTTTAAAAAAGACATTTCGATGTAGAGCTTAGTGATCTGGTTTAGTGGGGAACTTGTTACTGCTAGGTCAGAGGTTGGACTCAGTGATCTTGGAGGTCTCTTCCAACCTAGATGATTCTGTGATACTGTGGTTCTGTGACTGCACAGCAACCTGAAGATTCCTGCCCTGCCCCAAGGGGCTAAGCACCTAAAGTTAAGAGTTAGGAGAGGGGTTGAAGATGAGGAGATTAATGCACATAAACGAGGGCTTTGGTTGTTAGTTGTTCATGTATGGGACTAGGGACTAGGGATCACCTTTCTGACTTAGAGATTAAGAAAAATTTAGTGGAAGTGTTTGGTGTTTTGTGTAAAGTGTGATGTCTGTGGTTAGGGTATGGGCAAACTTTGTGATTTAGGGTTTTGTTTAGGTCTGTTAAGAAGTTGTCTAGGGTTAAACAGAGCATTTCAATGTTAGTATTAAGGGCAGGGACCAAGGTAAGCAAGAGAGTAAGCTTAAGGGAAAGAAGCTATGGGCTGAGATTTGGCTTCAAGGGATACTCTGAGGTCTGGCATTAGAATAGTGGATTCCTGTCATGGTGTGGAGTAGCATTTAGGTCTAGGGATTAAGGTTACAGGTTGAGACATGGGAAGGGCCTCACATTCATTTTTGAAGTTAGAGTTAGAGCAGCATTAACATTACCTGAACGTTTTATCTCTTCAAAATCGTTAATTTCTGCTGCCCTAGCTCCTCTTCTGTTCCCCAGATCTCAAATTGCTCCTGGCCAGGGTTCAGCTGACCTCCCCATAGCAGTAATCTTGTTGGAATCAGCTTTCTGATGGCTTTCAAGATCTCAGAGCATCTGTCTCAATCTCTGTTGGCTACTCTATTCCTAAGACAGAAGTGACACCTAAGGCAAAATGGAAGAGGACACAACCATGTCTAGGAGCACCTTGCACAATGCGCCCAGCAGCTCTGCACCACCACAGAAGTGAGCTTCCTGCTCTTAAGTTTTTGTTCCACAATGGCTCCTATGGATCCAGGGTAACTTCTCCCAGGCCCTCATGCATACTTCAGTTTTGCCCAGGGATCTTGGAGGCAGTGGCTGCCTCTGTTTAGAAAACTGAAAGCAGCCCCGAAGGATGACTTTAGGCAAGAGTTGAAATCTCTGACATGACAACCAGAGGTGCTGCTCTGCAGAGCGAGGGGACTGTGGTGCCCGGGGCACAGGGTCACTCTGCAGGACCATGCTGGGCAGGCTGGGAGGCAGACCCAGCTCATAGGGTCACTGCCATTGCCCCAGGGCTGCAAGGAATCACTTGCCAAACTCCTTTGCTGGGGCTGCTGCATGCCCTGGGGCTGCAGAGCTCTCCTCTGCTTGCTCACACCAGATTGAGCACTTGAGCTCTGTTCAGTCCACCTTGGATATAACATGGTGCTCAGCAGTAAATATTGGGGTCATCTTTCTAAGACAAGGTAGCAGTTTCTCAGAGACTGGCAGCACAGTGGTCTGCTTGTGGGAATTGATGAGTTACTAAACGTTCACCATGTTTGGGGTTGGAATTTCTATTTCTTTCCTTTCTCTTTTCCTTTCCCTTCCTTATGTGTCTATCTCTCTGTGACTTTTTGTGTTCTTTCCCTTCTGTCTCTAGATGTGTTTCCTCCTCTCCCTCTAGAGGAGGAGGAAGCAGGCAGCTCATGCATGTGTAGTTTCTGCTTGAGGTGATAAAGGAGGAGGGTGGCTATGGTGCAAGGAAATGGAGGTCTGTAAAGCTGCAGGAGCCCTGGTCTCTTGCCTGGGAGATCCCCAGCACAGAGTGCCTGTGGCCCACAGGGCCAGCCCCGCTCCCCAGGCCAGCAAAAGAGGCCTGGCCCAGGCAAAGTGCAGCTGGCCCTGGGCAGGGGCTTGCAGAAAGAGCTTTCTCTTCCTCCTTTACCCATCTGTGCAGGCCCAGAAATGCTGCCCTGTTCTTCCCTAGGGCCATCCCTGCTCCCAGAGATCCTTGTCCAGGGCAGTGTGTCTGTGCTGGCCTGTCCGGCCATTGCTGCTTCCCTCCCCGTGCTCCCTGTAGGGTCCTGAACTAGTGGTTCTGCTGTGCAGAGCCAGGAGCTGTAGTGTCCTGGGATCCCTGGGGGTCTCCCCCTTGCCTGTGCTGCTCAGGGTGGGCAGCAGACCCAAATCTATGGGAATCTCTGCTGCTGAGCCCCTTTCCATTTGCCCTGATGGCTCAGCACTATAGGGCAGGGCTGGGCAGGACCATGTAGTGTCTTTAAGGGCACAAATTGCAGGCGCTGCACCAGACCTGGCCCAGGAGCCTACAAAGAGAGTCTCCTCAATTATTCAGCAGTCTTATGGGCTTTCACCTGTTGGCTCTTCAATTGCTTCCCTGGCATTGCAGGTCCCTTATTAGCCCCTGGGGATCCGATGGGTGAGCAATTGACTAACGGGCAGGGGCCAAAGGGTTATGGTGAATGGGGCTGCGTCAGGCTGGCGGGCGGTCACCAGTGGGGTCCCTCAAGGCTCCATTTTAGGGCCTGTACTTTTCAATATTTTTATAAACGATCTGGATGTAGGAATAGAAGGTATTTTGAGCAAGTTTGCTGATGACACCAAACTTGGAGGAGTTGTGGACTCGAATGA
Organism: Heteronetta atricapilla; assembly: GCA_011075105.1. NCBI lineage: Eukaryota > Metazoa > Chordata > Aves > Anseriformes > Anatidae > Heteronetta > Heteronetta atricapilla. The sequence goes on from JAACYQ010016339.1 coordinate 19,554, forward strand.
GTGTGGAAAGGCCTTGCAGAGGGATCTGGATAGGCTGGAGAGCTGGGCGAGCACCAACAGCATGAAGTTCAATAAGAGCAAGTGCCGGGTCCTGCACCTGGGACAGGGAAACCCTGGCTGCACGTACAGACTGGGCGATGAGACGCTGGAGAGCAGCCTAGAAGAGAGGGATCTGGGGGTCGTGGTAGACAGCAAGTTGAATATGAGCCAGCAGTGTGCCCTGGCAGCCAGGAGGGCGAACCGTGTCCTGGAGTGCATCAAGCACGGCATCGCTAGTAGGTCGAGGGAGGTGATTGTCCCGCTCTACTCTGCGCTGGTGCGACCTCACCTCGAGTCTGTGTGCAGTTCTGGGCACCACAGTATAAAAAGGACATGAAACTGTTGGAGAGTGTCCATAAGAGGGCTACGAAGATGGTGAAAGGCCTGGAGGAGAAGACGTACGAGGAACGACTGAGGGCACTGGGCCTGTTCAGCCTGGAGAAGAGGAGGCTGAGGGGAGACCTCATCACAGTCTAAAACTTCCTCGTAAGGAGGTGTCCAGAGGCAGGAGACCTTTTCTCCATTAACACCAGTGACAGGACCCGCGGGAACTGGGTTAAGCTGAGGCAGGGGAAATTTAGGCTTGACATCAGGAGGGGTTCTTCACAGAGAGGGTGGTTGCACACTGGAACAGGCTCCCCAGGGAAGTGGTCACTGCACCGAGCCTGTCTGAATTTAAGAAGAGATTGGACTGTGCACTTAGTCACATGGTCTGAACTTTTGGGTAGACCTGTGCAGTGTCAAGAGTTGGACTTGATGATCCTTAAGGGTCCCTTCCAACTCAGGATATTCTATGATTCCATGATTATATGATTCACCCTTCCCCCCCCCCTCCGGGGTGGGGGAGAGGAACGAGAAAAACTGAAGCCTGTGGGTTGAGTAAGAGACATTTTATTAGGACAGATAATAATAATAATAAGAAGTATGTGATGCATCATGCAATTGCTCACCACTCACTGACCAATGCCCAGAACATCCCTGAGCAGCCGGCCCCCCACCCTGGCTAGCCACCCCTATATATTGTTCAGCATGACGTCAGATGGTATGGAATACCCCTTTGGCCAGTTTGGGTCAGCTGTCTTGGGTCTGTCCTCTCCCAGCTTTTGCAGCACCCACAGGCTGCCCGCTGGCAGGACAGAGCGAGGATCTGAAAAGTCCTTGGCTTGGTGTAAGTACTGGTCTGCAACAAGTATAATACCAGTGTGTTATCAACATTAGTCTCATCCTAATACAAAACACAGCACCCTACCAGATACTAGGAGGAAAAATAACTCTGTCCTATCTGAAACCAGGACATATATCCAACCCTTATTCCATACCATTTCTGTCATATTCAGGTTACACTCTTTCCAATACATTCTAGTTAATCACTATTTTCGTCTATGGTAGTAATGACACAGAGTATTATATAATAATTAAAACAATACAACTGAACTCATGGGCTATTATCACCCAGTATTAAATCCCCTTGAGGTACACATTGGACCTCCCCATTCTTCTGCATTACCCACCAAGTGCATCCAGGTCCTTGAGCAAAAACAATCCCACAAATGGGTTTGCCTTTTCCTGAGGCAGGAGTAGCCCAGACTGTGTTTCCCAGCATGTTTCTTACATGCACTACAGGGACTTTATCCCCCTCTACAGTACGTAACATGTTTGACTGGGCAGGTCCAGCTCGGTTAACAGATCCCCTAGTATTGACTAACCAGGTGGCCTTTGCCAAACATGTGTCCCAATTTTTGAATGTCCCAGCACTCATTGCTTTCAGTGTAGTCTTTAACAGTCCATTGTATCGCTCAACTT
>JAACYQ010016353.1:0-10040 GCA_011075105.1 Heteronetta atricapilla
AAAATAAAATAAAATAAAATAAAATAAAATAAAATAAAATAAAATAATAATAAAATTGCTCAGAGTAACAGACTTTAAAGACTTACCAGAGTGGATATTTCTTTATTCTTCTTGATAACTTTTGCTTAGAAAATGCATGTATGGAATAGGTTTTAATTTATTTGATAAAGTGTTTTCTGCTTTCCTTCCTTTCCTTTCTCCCTTTAAGATAAGAAGGGTGTTGGAAAAAAGCAACCAAATATACTGATACAGTAATAGCAATCATTTTCTTTTGCACATTTTGATTGTCAGAAACTAATGAGAAACAAAGTATATCCATAAAGGTTACAAATCACATTAAGCCTGATGCAAATTAGCTTTAAAAAGGAATAGATATTTAATGGTATCCATTGTGATAATGAGAAAATACATGAAGCAAAGTGGAAACAGGTAGTTACTCTATTACATTTAACAAGCAGGATGTATGAATTATTAAATTAATGTAAATTCCCTGAAGTTGCTAAATAAGACTTATTTTTAAACAATTTCTTGTTGCATCTTAAATACATGTTGGACTGTTTTTTCATTTGTGACAAAATTCATAATCTTTCCAATAAAAAAAAAAAAGGAAGAAAAAACTAATTTCTAATGTTTTTAACAAAATTGGAGTGTATCCTCTAAGGAAAGACTGCCTACTGAGAGACTTCTGTTTAGCTTACCAGCTGGCTATCAGAGAGCACAAAAGCAGTCTGAAGTCACTACAGACACATCTGTGTATTTTAAAACATAAGAAGTTACCGCCCAAGGCAAATATAGAGTTCCATCATTTCAAAAGACCCATAAAAATGAAGTACAGGAAACAGAATGGGAACTGAATATGAACTTTCTATTTTTCAGTAAAGATTAAATTATCTAATGTATTGTGCATATAAGTATTTAAATGCTGAGTTTATTTTATTTTAATATATTTCCTCAGTCCTCTAGCCAACTGTTTTCTCTCATATGTAGAAAGGCCAAATTTAAGTTTCTGTGGAATGCTCAAGAGGTGTAGCCTAGTTTCAAGTCATAACAGAAAGATATGTCTGATCTGTAATGCCACTGGACTGATCTTATAATTTGTATTGCCTGATTAAAGACTGCTAATTAATTTTACTAATTTTTATGACTAGGCAGTACTTGTAAGGAAAAGAAGGGAGCAAAGAGAAAATTACCTACAGGAAGTTAATGTAACCCTTCCAGTAAACTATAAGTCCACTATCATGCTGTGGCAGTGAAACACCCTAGGTTGGTGCTGAGAAATTTAATTCTAGTAAGGCCAGACTGCACATACTTTCCTGGACAATCACATTAAATTGATTAGTGCTAAATTAATTTTAAAAAAGGTAGCAAAGTTTGAGTAGTTAAAGACTTCCTGTCAGCATTAAACCTGAAAGAGAAAAATGAAGCACTGAAGCAGTGATTTACACAAAATGCCTGCATGGTTGTGACAACATGAAGTCAGAGTCTGTACTTTGGTTCCGAACTCTCCTCAGCAGTGAGGGAGAGTGCCAAGTACAAAAAGTTGCATTCTTGAGAGGTGATCTGTTGTAAGGAAGAGCCAGTTCCAGTCAAAATAACAGAATTATGTTTATGTAAACATGAGATCAGATCCTCAGCTGGTAAAAACACTAATAGCAAGAGCATTACAAGTACTTAGTTGTATTGTCTCTGCAAAGGATCATCAAAATGAAAGAATACCCCAGACAAACACAGAGCAGAAATAAAAAAGAACTGACCAGTATGAGTACTTTCCTGCTTGAAAGAGACTACAATGCAAGTGTGAGGGAAAAAGCAAAAGATGAGCACAGGAATGCAGAGGAAATCGTGGAAACAATGAGCTGGAGCTGGTCATTGTGACAAGTGGTAGAGACTGTACGCACACAGTTTAAGCATGGCATGTTTTTGTACATGTTTCTCCGAAAGACAGTTTTGAGGAATGTTCTGAAGACAAATCATAAAGGAATTACACAGATACTCAAGGTCTCCTGCCTGGCTGGGGCGTGCTGGGGTGGAGAATTTTAGACATATCCACTTGAATAGACTGATGTTCCTTCATATCAGCACAGGCTCTGACATTAAAGTATAAATGAAGATAAAGCTGCTTTCAAAAACAGTGTTGCTCTCCCTCAGTAATCCAGAAAATACTTTTCTATCACAGCACCATGAGTTTGTTTACACAAAAGAAATAGATACTTAGTTTTTTTTTTTTTTTTTTGGAAGATGTGATATTTACATGGCTATATCAGAAAACTTGAAGTGCTGTAATTATATAAAATGTTACTGGTCTTTAGGGAAAATTCATTTTCTGTCAAAGATAAGACACAGTATTTTGTCTACTAATCTAGTGTAAACAGGTTTCCTACAGATAAGAATATTCTCTGCTAACAAGTAGCTTACAATATTAATTTGGAATTTCAGTTGTATTTTTGTGAATCTGTAACAGGTCAAAGTAACAGAATCACTGATTTTTATTATTATTATTATTATTATTATTTACATTGGAAGGAGACCTCTTGACATATCATCTAGTCCAACTATCTTACTAAGTGCTTTTTTGCTAAGGTTAGCAAAATCAGGTAGCCCACCATTTGAGTATCTGTTCATTGACTCTTGTCGTGACAGTAAGTCTCACTGTCCCCATCTCCCTTGTCCTGGGAAGCCCAGAATTGGATGCAGCACTGCAGAGGTGCTGTGCTGCCTCAGTACAGTGTTGAGAAGAATGGAAGGATCACCTCCCTGGAATTGCTGGCAATGTTCTTCCTAAGCATTGCCAGCTTCCTAAGCTTCCAGTGTGCTGCTGGTTGTCTTTGCCAACAACATCACATTGCTGGCTCATGTTCAAGTCCTTGCTCACCAGCACTCCCAGCGCTTTTTATGCAACCTGCTTCCGTATGGGTTAGCATTTGACATGATCTGGTGCTTTGGGTTTATTCCTCCCTACTGCAGGCTTTGCATTTCCTTTTGTTGACTTTGATGAGATTTTTGTTATCCCAGTCTTCCAGCTTACTGAGGTCCCACTAGATGGCTGCATAACCACCTGGTCTACCAGACACTCTATTGTCCCCTTGTGACTTGCCTCCAGCTGAATTTATGCTGGTCACAACCCCCTGGAACCAGCTATTAAGGCAATTTTCAATCCACCTCACTATCCACTATCTACTCTGTATTTTATCAGCTTGTCCTTCAGGATACTATGGAAGGTGGTATCAAAATACTTAAGAAATTTGACATAAACATCCACTGCTCCCTCCTTGTCCACCAAGCTAGTCAACTCAATATAGAAGGAGAAGAGTTTGGTGAAACATGATTTCCTATTCATAAATCCATAGAGATTACTCCCTGCTAAGCTTCTTTCCTTCACATGTTTGGAAATAGTTTCCAGAATCTGTTGCTCTACCACCTACCTCAAGTGAGGCTGACTGGTGTGTAGTTTCCTAGGAATTCATTCCTGCCCTTCTTGAAGATAGAAGTGACATCTTCTGTCTTCCAGTCATCAGGAATCTTTCCCAAATGCCAAGAGAGTTCACAGATAATGAAGACAGGACTTGCAGTGACATCTAACAGTTCCCTCACCATTTGTGGGTACAATCCATTAGGCGCCCCTGTGTATGTGAGGTTTCTTTAAGTGCTCCCTATGCTGGTCATCCTCCACTGAATTTAAGTTCTTCCTTGCTCCAGACTTTCACTCTGATCTCTGGGGCCTGGGATTCCTGAAGTCTGGTCTCAACAGTAAAGACTGAGATGATGAAAGGATTGAGTATTTCAGCTTTCTGTATGCCATTCATCATCAGTTTCTCTGCCACATTGAGCAACAGGCTAATATTTTCCTGAGTCTTCCTGTCATTGTTTATATACTTGTAAAGTTCATTCTTGTTATCATTCATATCCCTTATCAGATTCAAATCCACATTATCCTTAGTTTTCCAAACTCCATTGCTGTAAGTATGGACAACGAATATACTCCTTGGTCACCTGATCCTTTTTCCACCTCTTATATGCTTCCTTTTTATGCCTGAGTTCACTTAGGGGCTCACATGCAGGCCTCCCAATGCCTTTTCTTCATTTTCTACTTATTTAGATGGACCTTTCTTGAGTTAGAAGATGCTCCCTGAAAATCAGCCAGTTCTTCTCTCCGGCATTTATCCCACAGGAATCTTCCAAAAAGAGTTCTGAATAAGACAATGTCTGCCCTTCTGAAATGCAGGACTATGGTCCATCTTTTTGCCCTCCTTCCTCCTCATAGGATCATGAACTCCACAATCTCATTGTCACTGCAGCCAAGGCTGCCTCCCAGCTTTCACATTTACAAAAATTCTTCCTTGTTTGCAGGCAACAGGTGCATTAGAGGACCTTTCCTTCTTGTCTCCTCAATCACCTGTGACAGTAAGCTATCATCAGTTCAGTCTAAAAGTTCTCCAGGGTTGCTTGAGCCCTTCAGTGTTGTCCCTCCAGCAGATACCAGGGTATATAAAGTTTCTCCTAAATGGCTAGGGTCTGTGAGCATGACACTTCTTCCAGTAGTCTGAAGAAGGCCTCATCTACATCTTTCTGATCAGGAGATCTATAAGCAGATACCCAGTATGACAGCAACCATGTTTTCATGTGAGCTGTCCTACCACACCTCTTTGATCCCTGAGATGTCTATGGTCAAAGAAATTGCACTTCAGTTCAGTTTGATTGCTATGTCCCTCTTATTCCCATCACTCCAGTCCTTGGCTTCCCTACCCCATCCACAACTTCTCTCATTGAGAAATTTCTTCCCACTTTCCAGTCTCAATATAGCTAGTTTAAAGCTGTCCATATCAGATTCCTTACTGGCCAATACCGAGGCTATTGGCAAAGATAGATTTGCCACACTAAGTTAAGTGGATCCTATCTATTCAAATCAGCTGTCGACCCTCAAAGAAGTCCCCAAAGTGTTTTTTCCCTCTCTATTTTTGACTGAAAATATTACACATTGATTTCACATGCTCAGAGGCTGTTTTAAGTCCTCATGTTATTTTCAGACAATACAAGGTGTTTGGGTTGGTTCATTAAATTTACAAGAGGTATGTGTTTCTCATCAGGTTTCTTATGTAGTATAGCTATTTCTCTGTATAAAATATTAACTAGCACAACCTTTAGTTTTAAAGCAGATATTGATTCTACAATTATCTCTGTTCTCTCAGTAAACATTCTGAAGATCTCAAGTATTCATTCCCAAACACTTTGTTTCCACTGTGAAAGGATGGTATGCAATTACCACGCATAAAGTAAGACCCTCTGGGCAAATCATTTCATCTGCAAACTAGAAGAGATGTTTGATATAATACCTCATCTTGATATGATATGATAATTAAGATTATAGAATTCCTACAGACAAACTTAAGTAGACACCGAACTCCACATGCAGTTTTATTCACACACACAGATTCATCCTGTAGATCTAGATACAAATAAAACTAAGCTTATATCTTTGAACAGCGTAGTCATCAATGTTTTCCCATCAGAAATAATTCTACCTAAGCTGGTAAAAGGATTAGGTTTCCTAACATGCCACTTTCTCTCTCTTGTATCTTTACTACAGCTGTGATACTATTTACAATAATGTCAAGTGGATTTTCCCTGTAGCAGAAGCAGAAGCAGATCTTAACTAATTAATTCAGGAGCATTTCTAATCCTTATGAACTGCAGCAGAGTGCAGAGTAGGGAGTGATGGAGGGAGTTGTGCCTTTACAAGGCTTTGAAGTGACCTGCTCCATACAGAGCATGGGGCAGAGCAATGAACAGCCAAAGTCCTGGGGAAGCTCACCTCTAGTGCACATCCTGGCTTGCCTAACCTGCAATTAAAGACAATTACTGACCAAGTTGTAAAATACTCAGCTCAAGCAATAGTTATGGTGTTGCTGTATCAAAATCCACTCTCTCCACAATATCACCAGGTCTGCAGCAAATAGTCTCCATTTAAGCCTAACACATATTTTAGTCCAATCTTTGAAAGGAATGTAGGTGTGCCCACATAATTAAATAGAAGAGCAAATGTTCCTTCTGACTAAGACATAGCAGAGAAACAGAAGTTTTTAGAAATTGATGCTATCTTGTCGTTCAAGTTTATGTTCATATTTCACCAGGATCTATATTTGTCAATATTTTGATGAAAATGGGCTATATATTTTTCAGAAGTAAAGTGCTTGTGAGTGCTTTAAAGAAAATATATATTTCCAGTCATAAGTGTGGCTGTGTTTTAATTCAGCTTGAACCCGATGCTCTTCATCAAAGAGCAGATTTCCTCATAGAATTTGAAAAACTTTGTAAAAGGATGAGATTGTTTGTCCTGAAGATACACTACAGAATTTTTCAAAGGCACTTGTTTTGCCTGAAAGCCATGTTTTTTTCTCCCACATCCTGTGTCACTCTTTCCTGTCACTGGCTGGGTAAATCAGAAATTCTAGTTAGCAGCAGCCAAAGGCAATGGCAAATAAATAAATAAATAAATAATGCAGACCTTCAAATCTTGAAGTCATCTTCCTCTTCCCCATGTTATGTTCCCCTTTTTCCTTACTTTTCTCATAGATATTGACCATCTACTCAACAGATGATTACTTGGTATTCATTTTATAGGTAAGTGTTTTTTTTAAAGAGTGGAAACAAAACTTTTTTATATTCTGTCAAACCTGACAGTTTTTATGCATATCTATTCTAACATGATACATAGTAATAGTTACTGGCATCTGACTAGAAATGATATCTATGAAAGATTTGTATTTACTCATTTCTTGGTGACATTTACCATGAGGTAAATAAACTATCTGAACTGTGAATAGAAGGAGCAGCTTACTTTTAAGCAAACTAACTTATTTAAATGTAAACAGGTCAGTCTACTATGAGATGCCTAGAAGCCAAAAACTGCTGAGGGTTGCTTAGTGTGCTTAAGAAAATTAATGGTAAAATGACTGTATATACAATTCAGCAAGAAGACTCTATTACTATGTTCATTTCCCATTCTAGCTAGATGCCAAAGGTATGCTTAAGTAGGCAGGAAATATCACTGTAATGACAGTAAATAAGCTGTTGCCTCTGTTAGCTTCTATCTCTTATGAATGATCTCAGTTTCACCCTGCATAAGTTGTTACAGAAAGATTTGCTGTTGCCTGCAGGCTAGAAAACTTGAAACAACCAAAGGGATAGATTAAGTATGGGACATCCTTATACCCAGTGGTTTGCAAAGATATTTTATGCAGCCTTCAGAAAGTGCCTCTAGCACTTGAAATGATGGCCAAGTTTATTTTTTCTCTTGCTCTGTGGGGTTCAGACTTCTCTTCAAGTTCTCTGTAGAGGACAGGTTGTTGGCTTTCTTTCTGACTAGCTTAAATATATATCATTTCCCTTCATTTGCCCTTTCTATTCTTATTTATTTATTTATTGGATTGATTATTTATTTATTTATTTATTTATTTTGCATGGACTAGACACTGTATGGGAACGTGCTAAGAGATCTATTTCAGCAATGATTTAAAAGGCACTCACTGAGTTACTCAGCTTCCCTATTTTTAGTATGAGAACATTTTATAAAAACTTTATTGCTTTATTTTAGGAACTTGATATTCTGATGTCTGCTTGCAGCTCAGGGACTTTTCCTAAGCCAGTTTTTTCCTCTTATTCCTAAGCAATTGCTCTAGCTGTCAGCACATTGCCAGCTAGCTAGGGCACTAGCTAGCATCTCAGACAGCTTCTTAATGAAAGACCCATGCTGATCTTTCTATTTATGCATTATATCATTGACTGATCTAGGACTCACCCTAGACCTGCAAGGTATAACTGACTTGTTTTAACAAGCTGAAGCTCCCTGCAATAAGCAGATAGCATTCACAGTGCAACAGCCCTCTGACATGTTGTACACTGCATCATTTTCTCCAAATAAACAGCATACTGCTCCAAACTATATAACTTTATAAATGTAGATCTCTGAAGAAAGGTATTACAAGAAGTATAACCTTTAAGTAGAACCATGTTATATGCAGACAAACAGACAGGCAGGTGACATACAAGAAGACAGGCGTACAAAAGGTATTTTCAGTCTTTAACTTCTGGTTGGTAAATTGCACTGGCACCTTCCAAAACAGGGCTAAAAAGGTCTAAAAAGACATCTTTACACCAACATCAGTACACACACACACCCCAAGCACTTATATATTCATATACTTACATCATTATGATGAGGCTAAATTGACTTGATTACTAGATGATTGCTTGACAGTGCTTATTGTCACAACTAGAAAGGATGCTGTGATTCTGTATTTACAGCAGGGTGAGCATCAAGGGAGGATTGAAGCAGAGTGATAGATGTGCAATATGCTTATTTATGGGGCTTCCATTCCATCAAAGCATCAAGTTACTATTAACTTCAAAAGAAAAGAAAAAAAAATACAATAATTGCATAACCTTTCCAAACAATTTTCAGTAGGGTCTTTACTTTATTTTGATGTTTCATTTCTCTGTGTGTATATGTGCAAAATATGCACTTCTAGAATATGCACCTATAGAATAGAATCACAGGAATGGAAGGGACCCACAAGGACCAATGAGTCCAACTCCTGACTCTACATAGGACCACCCCAAAATCAAATTATTTGTCTGAGAGCACTGTCCAAGCACTTTTTGAACTCCTGCAGGCTCAGTGCCATGACCATTTCCTTGAGAAGTTGGTGGAAGCTCCTTGAGGAGCTTAGGTGGAAAAGAACAGTGTATGGACACTGGAAGCAAGATCAGGAAACATGGGAGGACTAAAGAGACGCCCTTTTCCATTGCAGGGAGAAAATTCATGTGTCCAAGGCTCAATTAGAGTTGGAGCCTGCCAGTGACAATAAAAAGAGCTTTATAAAATTAACATTTTATGTCTAGCAAACTGAAGTCACCTACAAAGACAAGGGTGGCTGATCTAGAGGTATCTCTTAGTTTCTTAAAGGACAATACATTGGTGTCATCATCCTGGCTGGCTGGTCTACAGTAGACTCCCACAATGACATCCACTTTATTTGCCTTTCTATTAATCCTTACCGAGAGGATCTCAACTGTGTCATCAACAACTTCAGGCTTCATACAGCCCAGCCCCTCTGTTACATATAGCACCACCACCCTGCCTCACCTCCCCTGTCTATCACTTCTGAAGAGCCTGTAAGTGTCCACTCTAACACACCAGTAATAGAACTCTTCCCATAAAGTTTCAGTTAAGCCAATGATGTCATAGCTCTGCAACTAAGCCAAAGATTCTAGCTCCTCTTGCTTATTTCTTATGCTGTGTGTACTGATGTAGAAACATTTCAGATCTGCTCCAGTGTTTCCAGCACCTGCTAGATCAGACTGAAGGACCTGACAGCCCCTCAAATTTTAGTGTGCTGTCCCATGGTTTAGCAGTGGCAAGACTGTTTTTATCCTTTACCACCTTCAATCTAATATAAAGCTCTTATAGAAGCACTTTTCTCCTTCTGTTTCTTCATGTCTATATTTGGAGAAAATTTATTTGTTTCTCTGCAAGTGTTTTCATCCTTCATCATAATGATTATGCTTATGGTTCACCTCAACTGTGTATGTCAGTTTTCCTGTATGCTTTACAGCAATCACTTAAAGAACTCTTCTAGTTTATTTAAGCTTCCTCCCTCTCCCGCCGCCCCCCCCCCCTTTAACAGTACTTTCACATATTCACATATACCGTCTGTATATGAACTGAAACTTAGACCTATCTTCTTTAGACTCTACAGATTTTTTTTTTTTTCATTACACTACATGAACCTAATAGAAAAATCTTCCCAGGTGAGATGCTGCCCATCTGCAGTTAGCCTGATCACTGATTTCAGTGACCCTAGGATTCCACACATATTTTTTAATGCTGGAGCTTGAACTCAAATCTAAATTGTAAACATTTATATTTTCACCAGCGGTTGAAAATGAAGTGCTGAGCTGACAGCATTTTATGGCTACAGAAACATTCAGTGGATCTTTTAGGGCCGGTACTTTTCAATATTTTTATAAACGATCTGGACGTA
>MU013616.1:258-11641 GCA_011075105.1 Heteronetta atricapilla
TTTTATGTAAATGCATTTACTCTATTTTTGAACAAACAGAAGTATCAAATACTTGTTTAAATATTAAGTGGGTGTTTTGAGCCTGCAAATTTAATATTGGCTCTAAAACTCTGCTTTCATAAGTACCATTTATTATACAACTATATTTCTGATGTTTGCATAATCATAAAAGGACCTCAAAACTTGAATATACAGACTGAAATATAAGCTGATAGCCTTGAATACGTCAGTGTGCTATATAGTAGCCTTTGAGGACTGTCATGATAACCTTTTTACATTACAAAGCTAATGTTTTAGTCCTAAATTTTTGGGACCCCTTAGTACAGAAAAAGCTTTATACAATTACTGATGTGAATTTCTCTAAAAATGTATATTTTTGTGTCCAGTTGTATTATTTAAGTGTTCCTTTGTATCAATTTATGTATGCTTCTGTTGTGGTTTAACCCGGCCGGCAGGTAAACGTCACACAGCCGTTCACTCACCCTCCCCGCTCCCTCTCTGGGATGAGGGAGAGAAACGAGAAAAACTGCGGCCTGTGAGTTGAGACAGAAACAGTTTATTGGGACAGAAAATAAAATAATAATAATGATGATGTGTACAGAGCGGGTGATGCATGGTGCAGTTGTTTGCTACCTGCTGACCAATGCCCAGCCTGTCCTCAAGCAGCCGTCCCCCCACCTCAGTAGCCACCCTTATACATTGTTCAGCATGCTGTCAGATGATATGGAACACCCCTTTGGCCAGTTTGGGTCAGCTGTCCTGGGTCTGTCCTCTCCCAGCTCTTGCTGCACCCCCAGCGTGCTCTCTGGCAGGACAGAGCGAGGAGCTGAAAAGTCCTTGGCTTGGTGTAAGCACTGCTCTGCAGCAATTAAAAAATCAGTGTGTTATCAACATTAGTCTCATTCTAAATCCAAAACATAGCACCCTACCAGCTACTGGGAGGAAAATTAACTCTATCCTAGCTAAAACCAGGACAGCTTCTAAAACAAAGAAGGGGGAGCAGTGGTGTGACCCCTAGGAAAAGATAGATAAAGTATGCTATGTTCTTAATATTTTTTAAATCAATGGACAGAGGAAGGTCCTTGCATCTGTCCGTGCAGGAGAAAAAGCGACAGACAGATGTAGGAGACAGATCTGGGAGAAACTCAGTTAAAGAAAGAGCACAGGTCATGGTAAAATAAATAAATAAATAAAAATAATAAAAATACAGCACCAATTATTGGGAAGGGCCCGACGTTCTAATAACTTGAGGGCCGAGGTTGTGCTCATGTTTTAATAGAAGCCAGTCCTAGATGGGTGTCAGCTCCGTGAGTCCGTCCGGCCATCTCATCATCTGCCTTAACATGATCACAGCACCCTCCTCTGCGGTTTGGATTCCAGCTTCAACAAAAAAACAACGTCTGGGAGGGTCCCGCTGGCATATGCAGGACCCACAAACAAGGACTCCAGGAGCTGGAGGGGCAACCAGAGCCCCCCCCCCCCGACTGGGCAGCACTCAGCACGTGCCTCTCCCAGGGATGTGGTTACAAAGTTTGTTAAAGACAGAATTAGTGTGCCTGGAAGTTTTTCTCTGTGTTTTAGTTTGTGTTAATCGTGCTTTCTCAATTTCTGTTAATCGCACTTTTTTTATGTTAAAGAAGGGGGAGATGTGGGAGTGTGGCCATGGGGGTCAACAAGCCCCATGGTTGGTGATAACATCAGGAATGCAAAGAATTTAGGGGTGATTCAGGAGACGCCTTGCTATCTCGGGTTGCTTGTTCTCTGGCTGTTGGGGCATGGAACGGTGGTAAAAATGTTATTAGAACACTTAATACCTAGATATGGGATAATCCAGTACATTGATTCTGATCAGGGCACAGACTTTACTTCTAAAATAATAAAATTATTATGTCAATCATTAGGTGTTCAGTGAGAATACCAGACTCTGTGGCACCCACAAAGCTCGGGAAAAGTAGAAAGAATAAATCAAACAACAAAACAACAATTGGCTAAGTTAATGATCGAGACAGAAATGCCCTGGATGAAATGCTTACCATTGGCACTTCTAAACATTAGAACTAAACAACACAGTGAGACTGGATTATCACCATATGAAATGTTATATGGCATGCCTTATTCTCAAGAGATGCCCCTAAGGAACAATGTAGTTGAGGATTGTAGTATCCAGAAATATATAATTACTATTGGTAGAAGATTAAAAGAGCTAAGAGAAACTGGAATAATGGCTCAGACACCACCTTTATGATTTGCAATTCACCAGTTAAAACCAGGAGATGGGATTCTACTAAGAACATCTGAAGAAGAAAACTCATCTCCCCTCTGGGAAGGATCCTTTGTTGCTTTATTAACAAGAAAACAGCTGATATTTATTAACTGTCATCTATTAGTTGTTATCTATTAACAAGGAAACAAGTGTGACAACTGCTGAAAAAGGATGGACATGTGTCACAAGTACAAGGTTCAGTGGAAGAGTGGAAAGTAACATCGGAACCAGGAGAAACTAAACTATCAGATGGCCTTGAAGAAGCCTTCATCAAAGAGCATAAGCCAAGTTGTTGTGGGAATTTTATTGTAATTACTCCTTTATTGTAATTACTCCAAATTTATTGTAATTACTTCTGTAAAATTAGTAAACAGAGAAACTCCTGAATAGATACCTATTAAGGGAAGAGATTTATCAATAACAGGGATCAGTTAAGCATTATCCTCTGAAGGTAACAGTAAGCTATCTGCAATGTACACACCTTTAAGATTAGGGAAGAGGGCAAGACTGGATAGGGAACTGGTGCTGCGGCTGGGAAGGTCTGCCAAGGGCTGCAACCCCTTTGGGCTGTGACCGCCGATCACCATGGCCCTTACCGGACCTCTTCTAATACTACTTGGGGTGAGTTTCTTGGCCTAAGCTACGGCCAACAACTGCAGTCAATGTATAGTAACTACTAGAAAAGGACGGTTGAGCTCCCAAACATTGGTGTATCATACTGTCTATGACTGTAAAGGCCAGAAAATAGGAAGCTGCATATTTAACCTAACTCAGTATGCTCTATGCAGAGAAGGTGACAGGACTGTATGTTATGATCCAAAAGAACTCCCTTATCAATATTGGGTAGAAATGAAGACAGATTCGAAAGTAGGCAAATTAATTGGAACAAGTGAAGCTGTAACCACCCTGAATACCTCAGTGTCGATAACCTTTGATGCCTGTGATATTATAAATGAAGACCTATATACTGATTGTGGAAGCCTGAGTTGGAGGAGATACAGTAAGGAGCCCAAGTGCATTTGTCCTAGAAAGGGTGGAACAGTGGCTTCTACGTGTTACACCGACTGGATAAGAGATTATCCGTGGGACAGGAGTTATCATTACTGTGGACCCTCATATTGGGGTTGTGCTTGTTGGAGTATGGATCCTGGGGCTATAGGACCCCAATATATATATATATATATATGTATATGCTTAATAGAATAATTAGTTTGCAAGCTGTAGTAGAAATAGCTGTGAATAAAATCAGAGATGCACTCGGATTAGTTGCAAAAAATACCAATATGAGAACTGCTTTGTATCAAAGTCACTTAGCCTTAGATTATTTGCTAGCACAAGAAGGAGAAGTCTGTGGAAAATTTAACCTTAGTAATTGCTGTTTAGAGATTGATGATGGAGGAAAAGCTGTGAATGAACTTGTAAAAAGAAATGAAGAAAATTGCACATGTCCCAGTTCAAACTTGGAATGAAATCAATTTAAGAGAATTATGGAGGGACTTTATGGGTGGTGGTTGTCTTACTATAATCAGGATAGTCTTATTGGGAATATGTGGAGGGTTGTTAATAATCCCATGTTTAATACCCTGTTTTACCAGATTAATACACTCAGTTATACAAGGAATGCAAATATTTGTGGTACCTGTTGACCCAGAACCAGGGAAAGGGAAAACCCATTCCCTGGTGATAATAAAAACAAAAGAAGATCCAAAATTGATACCAATTCGGCAAGTATTGACTTGATTGGAAAAAAATAAAAACACGAATCAATGCCATGAAAAAAAGAAATGGGGGATTGTGAAAAGTGTTAATATGATTTGTGTCATGTATGAAACAATGCTAGGGCAGCATGATGAAATGTAACTTTCTATCTAAGAAAAGCAGAGTGATTAGTGTACATAGTTCTTGTACTGTGCAAAATAAGAGTCTAGCAATTCGTGTAAATAGAGGGCTTGAAGGACGAACACTGAGACTCGAGTCTGGGAGATAAGAGGACCAAGGAGGTTTTTTTTGGAAACTACTGACTTCTGCATGAGATGCTGCCCAAGCTTCTGATGTCTGGCAAAGGGATCCACCAAATAAGGAGAAAGGGGGAGTTGAAGGACGACCGAAGGACAAAGCCTGGGAGGAAGACTATGAGCCTTCAGCACAAGAGACCCCCAGAAAGACCACCAGAGACTGATACGCATGCGTCCGGAGAGGGTTTGGATTCTGGGAACTAATTATAATAACCCTGCCTTTTCTAGGAATAGTGATTAATATGTATTAGTCTAGGAGCATAAAAATCAGCCCCCTGATGTAACAGGTGTGCATCTTGGTGGAGCAGAGACTCCCGGTGCACCCAGCGCTGTTTGCTTGCCTCTATTCGCTTAATAAATTACAAACTTTAATTTTAATCCTATTTGGGACTCAAGCATTTATCACATGAACATAACGAAAAACAATAAGGTAGAAGATAAGGAAAAGCAATAAGGTAGATAAAAGACCTTATGTTGAATATTTTTAATATCCATTCAAATTTTCAAGAGAATAAAAAGAAAACAAAGACAATCTTTTCCTCTTAGTTTTCAGACATTTCAGGCAAAATTTCAGCAACAGACTGGTTATCTTAATAGCAATATATTCTCCAACTCTAAAGTCACCTCACTCTCAAAAAAAAAAGAAAAAAGAAAAAAAGAAGTTCCAGCTGAAGGGAGTGAAGATCTCAGGCCAATTACTCTGTTCAAGTTCAGAAAAGTGAGAAACTAAGTTATGTTTTTCCAGTCGGACATGTTTTTGAAGTAGAGTGTGTTTTTGCAGTAGAGAACTAACCTTCTGTATTAAAAGGTAGTTGTGTAGTCATAACAAGGAGAAATGTTAAGTAGATAGGTGTACAGTAGAAGGCCTCACTGTTCCAAAATAAGGTAGGAGCTTGAGAAAAACAGGATGAGCAGTGTGAGAACAATAAAACAAAGATCACAAGTTCTCAAAACATAAGAAAGGAGGAAAAAAAAGGAAAAAGGAGAAATTAAAGGGTTGAAGGAAAAAAAAAAGTACATATATGGTATAGAGGAGCATCGAGTAGCTTGTGAACCTGTAGTACTCAGCCAATGAGGAAACAGGGGAGGTGATCAGACATCGGGTAATAGGGAATAAAAGGTTATGATTTGTTTACTAAAATGCGCTCCTGATTGACAGGATGCCTGACATTGCAATAGCAAATAAAATAGCTTCACAGAAGTTCCCGTCTGAAGAAAATTATTTGAGATTTTTCTCACATTGAGCAACTTTGTGTTCTAGCAGTTTATCTATAATGACAAATAATTGAAATTCATCCCTGCAGTGATCCCTTTCCTGTTAATGATATCATATCATGACATCAATCAAAGCCCAGCCCCAGGAGAGCAGCTCTCACTGTTGCAGGACTGCAGACCCCCTGGCCTTTGCAAGAAAACAGTTAACATTCCTCCAGAAGTCACATCCCCGCAGCTTTAGATTTTGAAATAATTTCTATGTGTAGTTTATATAATAACACTTCAGAAGTAATTGCAGGTCCTTGAATCGTGCCTTTGAGTAGTTTTAAAGTATAGCTCATTTGGGATATTATATGGTCAAAAGAAACAGAATTGCCGACTTTTAAACTGAAATTCAAGTGGAGTTTCTTGAGTTTTGTTACAGGAGTTACTGCAGTTTTGTTATGGGCCAGGAGTTATGTATAGGCAGCAGCTCCTCCAACCCACTGACTGAACTGCTGTTGCGAGCTGTAGCCTTTCAACTATTTGCAAATTTGGGCCTGCCATCTGGGGTTATCTGGTCTGGTCTATGGACAGGTGGACAGGGAAATGGTGGTCTTCCTCACACCATGCATGGAGAAGTGCTGCTTTGGTAATGAACAAAACAATCACAGTCTTGGTGTGCTAATTGGCTTGCTTTTCCTGTGTTACAATGAAGATGCATTCACTGACGTGGGGGAGGACGTGGATGAATAGGCAGCAGTAAAGACTCTGGTCAAACCCCCAGATTAGCTGGAGTTGCCTGAAGCTGTGAGTAAAACAGTGCCTGTAGCTGTCATGAGATGTCTGCAAAACTCCATAAACTGAAGCTTACCTCTTACCCATTTGTTTTGGAGGAACTTCTTCAGGAGTAAGACTCTAGTACTTGCTAATGTACAGTATCTTCAGCATAAACCAAAATGGCTTTCAGCAGGAAAGCAGGGAGAATGTGCTTTGAAACACAGCTCCGGGCTTAAGGCA
The DNA here is from genome assembly GCA_011075105.1 of Heteronetta atricapilla. NCBI lineage: Eukaryota > Metazoa > Chordata > Aves > Anseriformes > Anatidae > Heteronetta > Heteronetta atricapilla. The sequence continues at coordinate 6,751 of MU013616.1, forward strand.
AAATAACTTTGTATGGAGTTGATCTGAGTGGAATGGGGCCAGGGCTTCTCTCAAATAAGGAGGACATCAGAGCCAACCCCAAGCTTTTCAGAGGCCAGAGGCAGTCTGATACACAGAACAGAGAGGGGTCCTGTAGTTTAAGGCCATTTCTTCTCATCTGGGTTTACTGGGATTTCAGTCAGTCACCTTTCTAAATACAGTTGTCTCTCTCTCTTCTCACTACTGTATAAAGCTCTACTGTTGCTCCCTGTCCTCCGAATAGCTCTCAAAGGGAAGCTATACATTCTTCCCCCTCCTCAAGCAGTGAAAGCAGTTGACACCAGTACTGTTTTTTTTGTTTGAACCAGTTGATCCTGCAAGCAATGCTACTGAGCTGAGTGTTTACTGTATTTTTGGAATGTGCGTGCTTCAAGATAGACGTTATCTTTTTTTGCCATATAAAATACAACTAGCATTTTTCAGGTGCTACCACAGCTTAGATAACAATTAACATCACCAGAAACCCCACTGAAGTACTACAATAGGAAGCAAGATGACAGATCTTGATTCCACTATGAGCTACCTTGGCTCCCACCATTGGTTTAGTGGAGACACGATCTGCAAGTGAGGTATTTGCAGCAAATTGAACATACTAGAACTGAGTCTAAAGAAGATGGTGATTTTTTGACGTTCTATGTTGTATTATCAGTGGAATTTTATTTATGATACTATTTTCTTTCTCTTCCAAATGAATTAAAAGAGGAATTTACACGTCCTGACACCTAATAATCCCCATGTTCCCCAGAATATTGTCAGATACAGCTTTAAAGTAAGTGTGGCATGACCTGTAAAACCAAGTTGATTTTTTTTGTTTTGTTTTTGCAATTAGCTATTCTTGTGTTTTCTTTTTATTTATAAACAGCTAAATTTATTTTTAATGTGGCTTCATCTTGTTACATTTTTACTGCCAATGGTTCCTAAAGGGATTTTGCAGAGGGTAAAAGCCTAAAAGCAATGACATACATATTCAGAAGCAGGATATAACAGTAAGTCAGCAAGTTCTGGCAGTGAACATAATTGGTGCAGCTAATAGGCAATATTTTTTTCCATTCAGTGGTGGTTAGAAGACAAAAGTCAGTGCTTTATTCAGTCTGTAAGACAGTTAGGCTTTGGTATCCTCACATCAAGATTCCATTGTTTGCATTATAGGAGAGTTCAGAAATGTGCTTTGTGAAATCAGTGACAAGAGCTCTATTCACAATGAGTAGGAGTGAGCAGGAGAGGGTGCATCAGATAGCGAGGAAACATCCAAGAGTCACACTGTGAGAAAAATCTTCAGACAGGATCTTCTGTGAAAGTATTTTATTCGCAATTGCAATGGCAGAGATCCTGCCAATTAAGAATGCATTTTAGTAAACAAATCATAACCTTTTATTCCCTATTACCTGACGCCTGATCACCTCCCGTTTCCTCATTGGCTGAGTACTACAGGTTCACAAGCTACTCTATGCTCCTCTATACCATATATGTACAATTTTTCTTTTTTTCAACCCTTTAATTTCTCCTTTCTTATGTTTCGCGAACTTGTGATCTTTGTTTCATTGTTCTCACACTGCTCATCCTGTTTTTCTCAAGCTTCTACCTTATTCTGGAACAGTGAGGCTTTCTACTGTCCACGTATCTACTTAGCATTTCTCCTTATTATGACTACATAACTACCTTGGAATACAGAAAAGTAATTCTCTACTGCAAAAACACAACTTTGTTTCTCACAAAATTCTTTAAAGTGTTTAACTGCTGAGGGCAAAATTTCTCCGTCAGTTTGAAATGTGTAATGAGTTGATTTGAAATAAATCACTCAGTCTTTCAAATACAGGTCTCTCCGCTCTATTAAACTTTATAGGCCTATGGAGCTGTCGATGAGTCTGGAGTACAAGTGAAGGCTGTTTGCAGGACCCAGCAAAGCTCTGCTATGTGCAGAGCACCACAAAGGTAAAAAGCACAATGATGTGTAAACACATGCAGTGGCTTGTGAGATTTTTCTCACAATTTGGGGGCTTGTCTGGGAGCTTGTCGCCTGCCAAAGAGTTCTTGCCACCACAGACAGGAAGGTGCACCCCACTGATTTCAGCGGTCCTGTCGGGGGTCGTGGGTCGTCTCAGTATGGCCTCAAAGGACCGAGACTGTTAATCTGAATACAGGCTCTGCGAAGCTCTGGGGAGAAGGGAGGCCAGCACTGACATACACAGACACAGCCCAGAGATAGTTCAGCCCGGATCGAGAACAGGCACGGGGATTACTGCTGATAACCCGGACCGGGAAGCTGTGCATGGACCGAGGTAAGGGAAACTTTACCGTATCTTGCCTTGGGTTGGGTTCGGGGAGATTCTTGAGTGGAGTGTGAATGAGATGCACTTTTAGTGCAAAGCAAGCGTGGAGTCCCGATCAGCGAGGTTCCGTAGTCCCGTGAGAGGACAAAGGAAGTCCCCTTGGCCGGAGAGGGAGGGACGAAGCAAAAGAGAGATGAGCGAAAGAGAGTCTTGTGGATTTGGGCCCTTAGGTGTACAGTACCCCAAGCACGGTGAAGTGAGGTGCTCGGCAGTACACCCCACCTCTGTCCTAATCCTAGGTGAAGGCGTGTGGTACCCTGTGGGTGGTTAAGTCCACAGCAGCATGTCAGGAAGAGATGGGGATTAAGGGTTCCAAGAGTCAGCAAGGTGGGGGTGGAGACCCCGGGACTGTGCCTAAAGATAGTCCTTTGGAGAGAATGATAAGGATTTGGAAAAACAACCCAAAAACTAGGGAAAAAGATTTAAAAACATATAATTAAAAATGGTTTGATATTGTGTAATTGTCTGGCCTAAAAAGCTAATAAAAGGAACTTCAGTATTTTGGCCAAAATACGGGTCTGATGAAAATTCAGGCTTGAAATTTATAAGCAAACAATAAGACTCTTTTTTCGGAGGAGGAATCAAGTTATGCTCCCTGTAGTCCTAATATTGCACTGGAGGCAGCAGCAGCTGCTCCAGGACGGGACTGCAATTGATACTGTCCTTGGAGAAGTCGTGCTGGGGAGCACAGAGCAGCAGGAGTGGAGGTGGGGGGAGTCCCGGTGAGGCCTTGGGGTTGTGCAGGGCTGATGTGGGGGCAGTGCCACCACCGCTTACCAGCAAAGAGGTTAGGAGTTCTAAGAAGGAAATGAAGTCTTTAACTGAGGGCCTGGCAGAACAGTCAAATCCATTTCTAAGGCCTAATTTGTATTCCGGGGGGGGGGGGGGGGGGGGGGGGTCAATTTTGGCAGGCAGCTATGCAAGAATGGGAAAGAACTAACACCCCCCCTCCTCCCCCTGGACCAAGAGTAATTTCGATAGAGCAGAATATTCGCTTATCTAACTGCAATAATAACAACCCACAACATAGAAATCCTGAGAGACTCGGGGTCAGAATTAAAAAGTACTCAGGAAGAATCCTGAGGACCTGGTAGCCCAAGGGCTCTTGAAAGTTTGTTTTGTGATTAAAGCCTGGCCAGATACACAGAAAAAGATCCAGAAGGTGGGAGGATGGAGTGAACAGTGTAGGTAGGGGACAGGCAGCACAGAAGGGGTGGTGGAGTGGCTCTCTATATTAGAGAGTCTTTCGATGTTGTAGAACTCGAGTCTGGGAATAACAAGGCTGAGTCCCTTTGGGTTAGGATCGGCGGGGCCAACAAGGCTAGCGTCCTGGTCGGGGTCTGTTATAGACCGCCGAACCAGGACGAGGAGACGGATGAGGAGTTCTACAGGCAACTTACAGAAGTTGTGAAATCTTCAGCACTGGTTCTCGTGGGGGACTTCAACTTCCCTGACATATCCTGGAATCACAACACAGCCCAGAGAAAGCAGTCTAGGAGGTTTCTGGAGAGCGTGGAAGATAGCTTCCTGACACAGCTGGTTAGTGAGCCTACCAGGGGTGGCGCCACGCTAGACCTTCTCTTCACAAACAGAGAAGGACTGGTGGAGGATGTGATTGTTGGGAGCTGTCTTGGGCAGAGTGACCACGAAATGGTGGAGTTCTCTATTCTTGGTGAGACCAGGAAGGGGACCAGTAAAACCACTGTACTGGACTTTCGGAGGGCTGACTTTGTGCTGCTGAGGACACTGGTTGGTAGAGTCCCTTGGGAGGCGGTTCTGAAGGGCAGAGGAGTCCAGGAAGGCTGGGCGCTCTTCAATAGGGAAATCTTAATGGCACAGGAACGGTCTGTCCCCACGTGCCCAAAGACGAGCTGGCGGGGAAGAAGACCAGCCTGGCTGAACAGAGAATTGTGGCTTGAGCTTAGGAGAAAAAAGAGGGTTTATAATCTTTGGAAAAGCGGGCAGGCCACTAGGGAGGACTATAAGGATGTTACGAGGCTGTGCAGGGACAAAATTAGAAAACCCAAAGCTCATCTGGAGCTCAATCTGGCTACTGCCGTTAAAGATAACAAAAAATGTTTTTATAAATACATCAACACAAAAAGGAGGACTAAGGAGAATCTCCATCCTTTACTGGATGCGGGGGGAAACTTAGTTACAAGAGATGAGGAAAAGGTGGAGGTGCTTAATGTCTTCTTCGCCTCAGTCTTTAGCGGCAATACCGGTTGTTCTCTGGATACCCAGTACCCTGAACTGGTGGAAGGGGATGGGGAGAGAGATGTGGCCCTCACTATCCACGAAGAAATGGTTGGTGACCTGGTACGGCACTTGGATGTGCACAAGTCGATGGGGCCAGATGGGATCCACCCAAGGGTACTGAGAGAACTGGCAGAGGAGCTGGCCAAGCCGCTTTCCATCATTTATCAACAGTCCTGGCTATTGGGGGAGGTCCCAGTTGACTGGCGGCTAGCAAATGTGACGCCCATCTACAAGAAGGGCCGGAGGGCAGACCCGGGGAACTA
>JAACYQ010016577.1:0-10817 GCA_011075105.1 Heteronetta atricapilla
GTGGGGGGCCGGCTCTCGGGGTTGGGCTGGGCATCGGTCAGCGGGTGGTGAGCAATTGCATTGTGCATCACTTGTTTGTACATATTATTATTATTATTATTATTATTATTTTCTATCTTAATAAACTGTCTTTATCTCAACCCACAGGCTTCACTTTCCCGTTTCTCTCCCCCATCCCAGAGAGGGAGGGGGAAGGGTGAGCGAACGGCTGTGTGGTGTTTAGCTGACGGCCAGGTTAAACCACAACAATTATTCTCATCCTAATCCAAAACACAGGACCCTACCAGCTACTAGGAGGGAAATTAACTCTATCCTAACGGAAACCAGGACACACACCTAAGGAGGGAATCAGTGCCCTAACAAAGCTCTGATATAGAATCATAGAACCATCGAATATCTCAAGTTGGAAGGGACCCACAAGGATCATTGAGTCCAATTCCTCGCACCACACAGGTCTACCTAAAAATTCAGACCATGTGACTAAGTGCACAGTCCAAATGCTCCTTAAACTCTGACAGGCTTGGTGCCGTGAGTATGTTGTGGTGGTTTGACCATGCTAGGCAACTGAACACTACAACCGCTCTCTCACTCCCCCTCCTCAGATGAGGAGGGGAAGAAGTAAAGGAGAAAAAACAACTCACGGGTTGAGATAAGGATAATTTTAATAACGAGAAAAATATATTATTAAGGAAATATTATTATTAATTAAACAATTCAACTAAAGGGAAAAAAAGGGAAAAGGGGAAGAGGAAGGGGGAAATGGAATAACAAAACAAAACAAGTAAAGGCTATGTGGAAGTGCAGAGGGAAAAAAAAAATACTCTCTACTTCCCACAAATAAGCGATGCTTGACCACGTCCTTGAAGCAGGGCCTCAACGCACGTAGCCGGTGTTCGAGAGGAGGACAGACGTTTTCCCAACGAGAACCCACCCCTCCCCCCTTCTTCCTTTTTCCACCTTTTATTGCTGAGTGTGACATCATATGGTATGGAATATCCCTTTGGTTGGTTTGGGTCAGCTGCCCTGGTGATGTTTCTCACTTTTTTGCCCACCCCCTAGGAGGGCTAGAGAAAGTCCTGATGCTGTGCCAGCACTGCTCAGCAGCAGACACAACACCAGTGTGATACCACTGCTGTTTTAGCTACAAGTGCAGAGCATAGCACTGTATGGGCTGCTGCAGGGAAAGTTACCATCCCAGCCAGACCCAGTACAACATCCACCCCTTATTCCATAACATTTGTGTCACCCTCAGGTTCCCCAAACTTTGGCATATTCTCATCATCATTGTTCCCTTTTCTTTAACAAATTGATAAGTAGATACATCTGTACACTCTATAGGTCTCTCTCGGAAAACGTCCATAAGAACTGTTGATGATTTAGTCTTCATCTGCCGAAGTGGTCACTCAGGGCAGGCGGAGTTGGATGTCTGGACGCCAGCACCAGCTTAGCTCAAGTTCTTGTTGCACTTGCCCAGTTCCTTTCAGTGTTGACCTGTCGTTGATCTTGCAGCATCTTCCTACAATATATAACTTAGATTATAGATTAGTTTTCTCCCAAAGTTAGATCTCCTTGAGGCACACACCTGATATCCCCATCCTTCTGCATTACCCACCAGGTCTACCCTGGTCCTTGGGCGAAGACAATCCCACAAGTGGGTTTGCCTTTTCCCAAGGCAGGAGTAACCCACACCGCCTTCCCCATCCACTTCCCTACATGCACTACAGGGACTTCAGCTCCCTTCACTGTGTGTAGGGGTTTTGTTTCGGCAGGACCAGCACGGCTATCAGACCCCCTGTTATTAACTAGCCAAGTGGCTTCTGGTAAATTTATGTCCCATTGTTTCCATGTCCCAGCACCCAATGCTCTTAACATAGTCTTTAACAGTCCATTGTACCTTTCAACCTTCCCAGAGGCTTGTGGGTGATAAGGGATTTGATACACCCACTCAATACCATGTCTCTTGTCCCAGGAGGTGACCAAATTGTTTTGGAAATGACTCCCATTGTCAGACTCAATTCTCTCTGATGTACCATGACGTCACAACACTTGCCTTTCTAGGCCCAAGATAGTGTTTTGGGCCGTGGCATGGTTTACGGGGTATGTTTCCAGCCACCCAGTTGTTGCTTCTACCATGGTGAGTATGTACTGTTTGCCTTGGCGGGTTTGTGGAAGTGGTCCAATATAGTCAATTTGCCAGGCCTCACCATATTGAAACCCTAGCCACCTCCCCCTGTTCCAGGGAGATTTTACTTTCATGGCTCTCTTGATTGCAGCACAGATCTCACACTCATGGGTAACCTGTGTGATGGCCTCAATGGTCAGGTCCACCCCTTGATCACGAGCCCATCTGTATGTGGTATCCCTCCCCAGATGTCCGGATGTTTCATGGGCCCATCGAGCTACAAACAGCACACCCTTACGTCCCCAGTCCAGGTCCACCTGAGCTACTTCGATTTTTGAAGCTCAATCCACTTCTTCATTATTCTGATGTTCTTTGGTGGCACGATTCTTAGGCATGTGGGCATCTACATGACGCACTTTTACATCCAAGTTTTCTACTCGGGTGGCAATATCTTGCCACAGAGTAGCAGCCCAGATAGGTTTACCTCTGCGCTGCCAGTTGCTCTGTTTCCATTGCTGCAGCCACCCCCACAGAGCATTTGCCACCATCCATGAGTCAGTGTAGAGATACAGTACTGGCCATTTTTCTCTTTCGGCAATCTCTAGGGCTAGTTGTATGGCTTTTACTTCTGCATACTGACTCGACTCGCCTTCCCCTTCCATGGCCTCCACAACTCGTCGTGTGGGACTCCACACAGCAGCTTTCCATTTCTGATGGCTCCCTACCACACGGCAGGATCCGTCAGTGAACAACGCATACTGCTTTCTGTCTTCTGGTAGCTCATTATATGGTGGTGCCTCTTCAACACGGGCTACCTCTTCTGTCGATACTTCGAAATCTCTGCCTTCTGGCCAGTCCATGATCTCTTCCAGGATTCCTGGATGATTAGGTTTTCCCATTCGAGCCCGCTGTGTAATTAACGCTATCCACTTACTCCACATAGTGTCAGTCGCATGGTGTGTAGTGGGAATTTTCCCTTTGAACATCCAATGTAACACGGGTAGCCGTGGTGCCAAGAGGAGCTGTGCTTCTGTACCCACAACTACTGAAGCAGCTCGAACACCCTCATATGCTGTTAGTATCTCTTTTTCAGTTGGGGTGTAATTGGCTTCTGATCCAGAAACCCAGATGTCGACCTCGAGTTTCTTCTGAGGTTTTCTGCCAGAGGCTCCAGGTGAGGCCATGCTCCCCAGCTGCAGTGTAAAGTATGTTTTGCACAGCTGGTCCGGTATGGACAGGCCCAAGTGCTACTGCACAAGCTATTTATTGTTTGATTTGTTCAAAGGCCTGTTGTTGCTCGGGGCCCCACTCAAAATAGTTTCTCTTTCGAGTCACTCGATATAGAGGACTCACAAGCTGACTATAGCCTGGAACATGCATTCTCCAGAATCCCACAAGGCCTAGGAAAGCTTGTGTTTCCTTTTTGCTAGTTGGTGGAGACATTGCCGTTATTTTGTTGATCACATCCATCGGAATATGGCGACGTCCATCCTGCCATTTTACCCCCAGGAACTGGATTTCCTGTGCAGGTCCCTTGACCTTACTCTGTTTAATGGCAAAACCAGCTTTCAGGAGAATTTGGATTACCTTTTTCCCTTTCTCAAAAACTTCTTCTGCTGTGTTGCCCCACACAAGGATGTCATCAATGTACTGCAGGTGTTCAGGAGCTCCCCCTTGTTCCAGTGCAGACTGGATCAGTCCATGGCAAATGGTAGGGCTGTGTTTCCACCCCTGGGGCAGCCGATTCCAGGTGTATTGGATGCCCCTCCAAGTGAAAGCAAACTGCGGCCTGCATGCTGCTGCTAGAGGGATGGAGAAAAATGCATTAGCAATATCAATTGTGGCATACCACTTGGCTGCCTTTGACTCTAGTTCATACTGAAGTTCTAGCATGTCCGGCACTGCAGCACTCAGTGGTGGCGTGACTTCATTCAGGCCACGATAGTCCACTGTTAGCCTCCACTCGCCGTTAGACTTTCGCACTGGCCATATAGGACTACTAAAGGGTGAGCGAGTCTTGCTGATCACTCCTTGGCTCTCCAGCCGATGAACTAACTCATGGATGGGAATCAGGGAGTCTTGGTTGGTGCGATACTGCCGTCGGTGCACCGTTGTGGTAGTGATTGGTACCTGCTGTTCTTCAACCTTAAGCAATCCTACAACGGAGGGGTCTTCTGAAAGGCCAGGTAGGGTAGACAGCTGCCTAATCTTCTCTGTTCTCAAAGCAGCTATGCCAAAAGCCAACCAGTAACTTTTTGGATCCTTGAAGTACCCTCTCTTGAGATAGTCTATGCCAAGGATGCATGGAGCCTCTGGGCCAGTCACAATGGGATGCTTTTGCCACTCATTCCCAGTTAGACTCACTTCAGCTTCCAATACAGTTAGCTGTTGGGATCCCCCTGTCGCTCCAGAGATAGAGATGGGTTCTGTCCCTTGGTAGCCTGATGGCATTAAAGTACATTGTGCGCCTGTGTCCACTAGAGCTTTGTATTCTTGTGGTTCCAATGTGCCAGGCCATCGGATCCACACAGTCCAATAAATCCGGTTATCCCTCTCCTCTACCTGGCCAGAGGCAGGGCCCCTCTAGTCCTGGTTGGAGCGTCTGCTACTTAATTCTTGCAAATGAGAAGCAGAGGTGCCTTCATCAGGATCAAGAATAACATCAGCTCTTCTACTGCCTCTGGAGAACTGCCCAGCAGAAACTGGAGCAGCGTTTTTCTTAGGGGCCCCTCTTCTTGCTGCTGTATTTCCTTTCAGTTCACGTACCCGAGCAGCTAGGGTTGAAGTAGGTACACCATCCCATTTCCTCATATCTTCCCCATAGTCATGCAGATAAAACCATAAGGTGCCACATGGTGTGCGTCTCGGGTACTCTCTTGAGTGGGAAAATACTGATTCTTGGTGGCTGAAATATCACTCCGTCTGGATAATGGGGAATATGCTCGTTCAACAAGGTGGTCAAGTCTTTCAGACAGTTTCTCCACAGCTGAGACACAGGCCCGTAGGGGAGCAGAGAGATTGTCTTCATATTTTTTAAGCTGGCAGGACAGATTATACACTGTTGGTCCCATCCCCTCATCCCAATTAAATATTGCCAGTGTACTGGCATGTGATGATGGTGCACTCCGCACCAATTTACGCCACATGGATGTTGTGCACTGGACCTCATCGGGATCTTCAGGTGTCTGGGCATTGTCCAAATCACTATAAATCATCTCCAGCACAGCTAATTCCCTCAATTGCTGGAGACCTTTATCCACAGTGGCCCACTTGCCTACTTGATATACAATGTCATCCTTATGGGGATACCTTTCTTTCACAGCTGCCAGGAGTCGCCTCCAGAGGCTGAGAACCTGTGTCCCTCTCCCAATTCCTTTATCAATTACCATTTCTCTAGAGAGGGATCCCAGCTGCTTGGCTTCATTGCCTCCTAATTGTTGGCTATTGGCCCCAGTGTCCCAGCATCGAAGCAGCCATGTGAGGATGTGTTCACCTGGGTGTCGATCATAATCCTTTCGTATTTCTCGCAACTCGCTCAGGGATAGGGATCGAGTGGTTTCTGATTCCTTTATGATTTCCATTTCTTCTTCCTGCTGTTTTTGTGATGGCGCTGCTTTAGAGGTGCCTGCCTCTTCCCCTTCTCCCTCCTTCTTAGGAGAGGCTTCTTCCCTTACTAGACGAGCTGACTTCCGTTTCCATTGTTTTGACTTAACAATGGGGGCGACTGATACCATAGTCGGTTGGTCCTCTGAGTCAGCCACAGCATGTGTTATCTGGTCATCAGATTCAGAGACTTTCTCCCTCTCTTCAAGGTGCTGGATGATGTTAAACAGTGTTTGATAGGAGTAAGCCAGGACCCAGCACAATGCTGCAAGCTGTCATTCTCCAGCATTGTCAGGGTCAGGGCATACAACTCTCAAACATTCTATCAGGTTTTTAGGATTTTGCACTTGTTCAGGGGTGAAGTTCAAAACTATTGGGGGAGACACCCGTGACAGGTACCTGCCTATATCCTCCCACACACCTTGCCACCTGCCACAAGGCTGTTTCAGGACAGATTGCTGGGTAAGCTTTCTAAACAGTCGACTTATCTTAGAGAGAAGAGGAGACCCATTATGCAGAGTTAGAAACAGCAGTATCTGGGTTACACAAGGATATTCAAAATACTCAAAAACTGTTGTAATTAGCCCATTGTGAAAGAAGGAGAAGGTAATATTTGTGATATTATTCATAAACTGACTTCCAGATGGGAAAAGGAAGGCAGTGTAATTCTGAATATTCTCTAAAAGATAGTTTCCATGAGACCCAAATGATAACAGTGCAGGGCCTGAATGCCAGATTAAACTCAAGGCCAGTGCTTGGCAGCACAGCGAGTTAAAAAAAACGAACACAGATTGTAGCACCTGCTCAGATCAGATATAGAGGAGAAAGGAGAATATGACTTGGATTGCCCAGGCCAACCCCGAGCAGCCAGCCCCCCACGCCGGCTAGCCACCCCTATATATTGTGTAGCATGACGTCAGATGGTATGGAATACCCCTTTGGCCAGTTTGGGTCAGCTGTCTTGGGTCTGTCCCCTCCCAGCTCTTGCTGCACCCCCAGCCTGCCCACTGGCAGGACAGAGCGAGAAGCTGAAAAGTCCTTGGCTTATTGTAAGCATTGCTCTGCAGCAATTTGTGGTGGTTTGACCGTGTTAGGCAACTGAACACCAGGACTGCTCTCTCACTCCCCCTCCTCAGATGAGGAGGGGAAGAAGTAAAGGGAAAAAAAACAACTTAAGGGTTGAGATAAGAATAATTTTAATAAAGAGAAAAATATATTATCAAGGAAATAATATTATTAATTAAACAATTATTAATAATAATATTATTAACAATATCATTATTAATTAAACAATTCAACTAAAGGGAAAAAAGGGAAAAGGGGAAGAGGAAGGGGGAAAGGGAATAACAAAACAAGTAAAGGCTATGTGGAAATGCAGAGGGAAAAAAAAAATACTCTCTACTTCCCACAAATAAGCGATGCTTGACCACGTCCTTGAAGCAGGGCCTCAACACACGTAGCTGGTGTTCGGAGAGGAGGACAGACGTTTTCGCAATGATAGCCCACCCCTCCCCTCTTCCTCCTTTTTCCACCTTTTATTGCTGAGTGTGACATCATATGGTATGGAATATCCCTTTGGTTGGTTTGGGTCAGCTGCCCTGGTGATGTTTCTCACTTTTTTGCCCACCCTCTAGGAGGGCTAGAGAAAGTCCTGATGCTGTGCCAGCACTGCTCAGCAGCAGACACAACACCAGTGTGCTACCACTGCTGTTTTAGCTACAAGTGCAGAGCATAGCACTGTATGGGCTGCTGCAGGGAAAGTTAACATCCCAGCTAGACCCAGTACATCAGCATGTTATCAGCACTCTTCTCATCCTAACCCAAAACATTGGATTAGCACCCTACCAGCTACTAGGAGGGAAAAATAACTCTGTCCTAATTGAAACCAGGACATATATCCACCCCTTATTCCATACCATTTATGTCATGCTCAGGTTACACTCTTTCCAATACATTCTAGTTAATCACTGTTTTCCTCTATGGTAGTAATGACACACAGTATTATATAATAATTAACATAATACAATCCAATGCATGGGCTATTCTCACCCATTATTAAATCCCCTTGAAGTTGTCCTGGTTTCAGTTAGGAAACTGAATTTTATAGCACGTTGCTTTCTGTATGTGATCCTCGTTGTGCTGTTTATCCTTTCCGGGCCCTGGTTTAAGATCATTATAGTACTGTGCGGTGTAACAGCAGCTTATGATATGATGAAATATGTGGCCATGGCTTTAACTTGGTATTTGTACTCAACACTGTCGTCGACTCTGTACTTTGAAAACTATATCTTGGAAACCATTAACAATTACACCTATTGCCTTTTTTCATCAGGGAGCCAGTCTGTGGAGGGGACAGGGGAATATATTTTTCCCTACTTGTTCACTCTCCCTCACTCCTTCAGCACCCTCTTATCCCCTGAGTTAGTTACGATAACTCTCCAAGATGGTGAATATCCTTGGGATACGCAGACCAGCATGTTGTTGTTGTTATGTCTCTTGAATGTGCTTCAGGTTTTGTTTAAGGTTAAACAACTACTTAGGCATCTCATCCAGAGATCTGTTCTGAGGGAGATCTTTGCTGGAGCTCCTGCTCCAGCCCCTGCAGCCGCTCCTGCTCCAGCCCCTGAAGCCGCTCCAGCTCCTGCAGCCACTCCAGCTCCAGCCCCTGCAGCCACTCCAGATCCAGCCCCTGCAGCCCCTCCAGCTCCAGCCTCTGCAGCCCCTCCACCTCCTGTGGCTGGACCAGAGAAACAAACTGTTGCAGCACAAGTTGGCCCTGTAGACAAGGTGAAAAAATGGTACAGAGACTCAGGTCGTTTAAAACGCAGACAGTCTAGGTTTGGAGAAGACGAGGCTGGGCCATCAGGGATGCAGGACGATGAAGCTGGGGATGTTGATAAAACAACACTAGTTTCCCGAAGCCTATACCAGCGTGAGCTACAAGATATGCGAAAAGATTTTGGTCGCTGCATAGGTGAGCAGCTTGTCACCTGGCTGCTCCAGTGCTGGGACACTGCAGCCAATTATGTGGATATAGACGGCAGGGAAGCCAGTCGGCTGGGATCCCTTGCTAGAGACACAGGCATTGACAAAGCAATTGGAGAAGGAGTACGATCCTACAGCCTCTGGAGGCGTATCCTGTACACTGTAAGTGAAAGGTATCCCTACAAGGAAGAACTCGTATGTCTGCCAGGCAAGTGGACCGCTATGGAGAAGGGAATCCAGTACCTGAGGGAATTAGCCGTATGGGAGGTGATCTATGCCGACCCAGACAATGGACAAATACCCGTAGATCCAGATGAAGTCAAGTGTACACGACCCATGTGGCGGAAGTTTGTAAGGAGTGCACCATCGTCATATGCCAGCTCATTGGCAATAATGGCCTGGAAAGAGGATGACGAACCCTCAGTGGGTGATGTGGTTAAACAACTCCAGCAGTACGAAGAAAGTCTGTCCTCTTCCCTGCAGGCCTGCGTCTGGGCTGTGAAGAAACTTCTGAAAAGATCAAACAACTAAAAAAGAATACCTTGGAGAAACTTTCTGAAGAGGTCCAGCAACTTAAAAAGAGTGCAATTTCCTCCACCTCTGTACAAACCAATGTCTCTGCTATTAGGGGTAAGCACTCATCCGTACAAGGAAGACGATATGGTGGATACACACCTCGTGCTATCCTGTGGTTTTACCTACGTGACCATGGAGAGGACATGAGAAAATGGGATGGAAAATCCACCGCGACCCTAGAGGCACGGGTATGTGAATTGCAAAAGAAAACAAGCGGGAAAAAGGGGTTCCCTGAAAAGTTTGCTGCTCCAACTTCCAGCAGGCAGTCCCTTAAACATAGGAATGAAGATTCTGACCAGGATTAGAGGGGCCCTGCCTCCAGCCAGGGGGAGGAAAGGGACAATCGAGTTTATTGGACTGTGTGGATTCGATGGCCTGGCACGTCAGGCGCACAGAAGTATAAAGCTTTAGTAGACACCGGTGCACAATGTACTCTAATGCCATCAAACTATGAAGGGCCAGAGCCCATCAGTATTCATGGAGTGACGGGGGGATCCCAGCAGTTGACTGTATTGGAGGCTGAAGTGAGTCTAACTGGGAATGAGTGGCAAAAACACCCTATTGTGACTGGCCCGGATGCTCCGTGCATCCTTGGCATAGACTATCTTAGAAGAGGATATTTCAAGGACCCCAAAGGGTTCCGCTGGGCTTTTGGCATAGCTGCCTTAGAGACAGAGGGCATTAAACAGTTGTCTACCTTGCCTGGTCTCTCGGAGGACCCTTTGTTGCGGGGTTGCTGAGGGTTGAAGAACAACAAGTGCCAATCGCTACTACAACTGTGCACCGGCGGCAATATCACACCAACCGAGACTCCCAGATTCCCATCCATGAGCTGATTCGTCAACTGGAGAGCCAAGGAGTGATCAGTAAGACTCATTCACCTTTTAATTGTTCCATATGGCCAGTGCGAAAATCTAATGGTGAGTGGAGACTAACGGTGGACTATCATGGCCTGAACGAAATCACACCCCCACTGAGTGCTGCAGTGCCAGACATGCTAGAACTCCAGTACAAACTGGAATCAAAGGCAGCCAAGTGGTATGCCACAATTGATATCGCTAATGCATTTTTCTCCATCCCTCTAGCAGCAGAGTGCAGGCCACAGTTTGCCTTTACCTGGAGGGGAGTCCAATATACGTGGAATCGGCTGCCCCAGGGGTGGAAACATAGCCCTACCATTTGCCATGGATTGATCCAGTCTGCGCTGGAGCAGGGGGAAGCTCCTGAACACCTGCAGTACATCGATGACATCATTGTGTGGGGTGGCACAGCAGAGGAAGTTTTTGAGAAAGGGAAGAAAATAATTCAAATCCTTCTGAAGGCTGGGTTTGCCATAAAACAAAATAAAGTTAAAGGACCTGCACGAGAGATCCAGCTTTTAGGAATAAAATGGCAAGATGGACGTCGTCAAATCCCAATGGATGTGATCAACAAAATAACAGCTATGTCTCCACCAACTAGCAAAAAGGAAACACAAACTTTCCTAGGTGTCGTGGGGTTTTGGAGAATGCACATTCCAAATTACAGTCTG
>JAACYQ010016586.1:0-12351 GCA_011075105.1 Heteronetta atricapilla
TCAACTGCACCATTCAGCTTGGTGTCATCTGCAAACTTTCTGAGGATGCACTCGATCCCACTATCTATGTTGTTAATGGAGATATTAAACAGTACCGGTCTGAGTACAGATTCCTGAGATACACCACTTGTCACTGGCCTCCACATGGACACAGAACTACTCTGTGGGTGTGAACTTCAAGCCAATTCCTTATCCACTGAATAGTCCACTCAACAAATCCATATCTCCCCAATTTGGAGACCTGGAGGTTTTATGGGACCATATCAAAGGCCTTGCAGAAGTCCAAACAGATGACATCTGTTGGTCATTACTTTGTGTGGAGTGACTGATGCAGTCACTCCATCCTAGAAAGCCACCAGATTGGTCAGGTATGATTTACCCTTGGTGAAGCCATATTGACTCTCAGATTACTTTGTCTTACCTGTGCCTTGCCACTGCTTCCAGGAGAATCTTTTCCATAATCTTTCCAGGCATGGAGGTGAGGCTCACCAGTCTGTAGTTCCCCATGTTCTCCTTTCTACCCTTTTTAAAAATGGGAGTGATGTTTCCCTTCTTCCACTCACCACGGACTTCATCTGACTGCCAGGACTTTTCAAAAACGATGGAGAGAGACTTGGCAACTCCATCAACCAATTCCTGTAGGACCATGGGGTTCATGTCATCAGGCCCCATAGACTTGTACATGTTTATTTTCATCAGGTGGTCTCAAACATGTTCTTCACTTACAGTAGGTGGGAGTTTGCTCCCCCAGCATCCATCTGTGGGTTTAAGGAAATGAAAGCCTTGGGAAGCCTGAGGCTCAGTCAATACTGAGGCAAAGAAGTTTTTGAGGAGCTCATCCTTCTCCATGTCTGTCATTACCAGTTCACCATTCTCATCCATCAGAGGGGGAACACTCTCCTTGGCCTTTCTTTCCAACGTACCTCTAGAATCCCTTCTTGTTATTCTTTGCGTACATTGCTAAGCTCAGTTCCATCCATGCCTTATCTTTCCTAATACCATCTCTGCACATCTGGACTGCCACGTGTCCCTGCTTCCACTGCCTGTGTATTTCCTTCTTGTGCCTCAGCATGACCAGCAGGTCTTTGCTCAGCCATCTAGGTTGTCTGACCTCCCTACCCACTTTTTCTATACAGGGGGATGAAGAGTTCTTGTGCTCAAATGAAAACATCCTTAAAGAGTTGCCAGCTCTGCTCAGCTACGTTGTCCCTAAGGACAATGTTCCAGAGGATCTCATCTACTAGGACTTTAAATAGCTTGAAGTTTGCTCTTCACAAGTACAGGGTCCAGATTTTGCTCTTTGCCTGTCCCATATTTCTTGAGATCACAAACTCATCCTGGGTTTTGTCACTGCAGCCCAGACTGCCTCCAGTCTTGACCCTTTTAATGAGCTCTTCCACACTGCAGAGCACCAGGTCCAGCAGCGCTTCTTCTCTGGTTGGTGTGTCTAATAACTGGACCAGGAAGTTATCCTCAACACACTCTAACAATCTCCTGGATTGCTTACAGCCTGCTGTGTAGTTTTCCCAGCAGACATCCAGGTGGTTGAAGTCTCCTATCAGGATGAGAGTGTGCAAGCGTGATGCATCTTGTAGCTGAAGCAAGAAGGCCTCACCCACATATTTCCTTGATCAAGTGGCCTATAGTAAACCCCAACCACAAACTGTCATTTATTGGTGCAGTCTTTGACTCTCACCCATCAGCTCTCAACTTACTAAAACACCTGCTACTATCATAATCTTCACTCATTGTTTTATTATTCTGTAACTTTAATCAGAGTTGTAGCCAGCCTGATCATTCCTACAAAGTTTTGTTGAATAGATTCTTTCACAACTTCTTATTTACCTTTACGTGGTGTAAAAAAATAAAAGTTTTGCAGTTAGAAACAAACCAACCAACCACCACCACCACGAACAAAACAAAAGGGGTGGTTTGGGGTGGTTCAGGAGCAGTTCAGGATGGATATCAGAAGAGATTCTTCACTGAAAAGGTGGTCAGACAGTCTGGAACAGTCTCCCCAGGGCAGTGGTCACAGCACGGAGCCTGCTGGAGTTCAAGAAGTGATTGGACAATACTCTCAGATATAGGGCCTGATTTTTTGGGTGGTCCTTTGGGAACCAGATGTTGAACTCTATTATACTTGTAGGTTCCTTCCAACTCAAGATATTTTGTGACTCTATTATGGTTATTTGAAAAACAAACAAACAAAAAAAACCCACAAACAACAAACAAACAAGAGATGATTAAAAAGTTAATGGTAAAGTGAATTTTACCTTCCCAGTCATTTGACTGACACAGGGCAGCCAAGAAATGCTGTCTGCTAGTTTTAAATAACATGTCACATCAGGCAGAATTCCTTTGCTGTCAGGGAGGAAAGATAAGGGTAAGTATTGTACATTCAATACTTCAATTCTAAAGAAATGAAAAAGGCAGAATGTTCCCACAACACAGTCAGCTGGCTGTACCTATGCGAAACAGATGTATCTTAACATCCTGAACAAATGCGCATATATATATATATATAATGATATATATGTTCATATATATATGAACTCTCTCTCTCTCTCTCTCTGTATATATATACATTTTTAATAATGTAGTTGTCCCACAATACTCCCCACAGACTCATCTCACCATCTTTTAGATTTTTCACTTTAACTGCTCTCTTGATTCTGACCTCACATGAGGGTGTGTAAGCCAGAAATAATTGCATTGAACTCAGTGGAGACACATCAGTGAGGCAAGCTTAGAATCAGATCTTGCTTGGGAGTAATTCCAAGTCTAGTACCAAAAGCGAAGAGATATATTGCATTCAGAACTTGGCACAATGTTGTAAATAAAGGGTCAAAAGATAGATATTTTATGTCATTATCAGCCATGTACACTGCACTTTCCAAAGAAAAATGTTGATCTAATTGACTTCAAAATACCGTTCAGCCACAGCTGCCAAATTCTTTTTAATGGCAAATGTAGAAGAATTTTACTTTCTGTCATTCTCTTAATAAATATACATACAAGGATGATCAGAGAAAGCATAACCAGCTTTTAAACTGCTTTTTCTTCACTCCCGTGCACTAGCTTTGGCACCTAAAACACATCTGAGCTAAAAATGAGAGACATCTTAGTCCAAAGAAGTGAAAGAGAAAATATATATATATTTTTTTTCCATATGTTAATTCACTAGGCGTTTTCCTATTTACCCTGCAATTTTCTTTGATGCAAGAAAGCAAGTAAGTGACTATATAAGTAAAGCATTCTGTATCTGTGAAAGTTAATCCTTGGATTCTATTATTCTGTCACGATCTGGAGATGAAACAGATAGACACCTAACCTTGGTGGAAAAATCCAGCATATTCATTGCCCCAGTAGCACTTGCTACAGCACAACATTCAGAATGTATAAGGTAACCAGTTCATTAAAACATCATCAAGGGATGAAGTGGGAGCATGATCCCATTCCCAATTCAGGCATTTCCAATGACGAAGAGATTTTGCTGTCCAGATGGGGAAGAATAGCTTGGCTACAGGTGTTAGCTGCCACATTTATGTTTATTAGGCTACTAACAGGGCAAAACAAAATTTATGAGGCCAAAAAGAGAACAAGGAAAAGCCCCTTTTGTAGCTAACTGATGAAGGCAGACTCTCATATGAAAGGAATTTTGCCTTGCCCCCTAATACAAAAAGTAGTTGTAGCAGTGGTCCAGGACTTGTGTTACCTGAGCACAAAGCCCTGATCTACAACAACTTTGCTAAGTGACCCAAAGCATTATCTTTTTGAGCAACAGTTCCCCCACTATAGAATACAGAAAATGGCACTTCTGTCATGCTCATGTTAGTGAGATGAGAATAACTATAAGAACTACTCACGTTCTATGCTAGCAAGGAATGTAATACCATGGAAGTAAATCTTCAAAATGTAAACAACATGCTCGAGTTCTCTTACACAAAGCAGGGAGAACCCTTCTTGCACAGCATCATCTTCCATATTTCATCCTACAACAAAGGTTGCAATTTTTGCTATGCTTTGGCTTACAGGTCTGTAAATATTTTTTCACTAACCTGAATTTTCATATTACAGCTATACTTGCAATCTTGGTTATCAGAAACAAAGCAAATACAGTTTGGAGATTCGTACACAACTAAAAACTTGCAAAGAAATTTGAATCAGCTCATGTAGAGGTATGATCTAAGGTCACTATACTGAGGCCTTATTAGTCTTAATAACATACTTCAGAAGGAAACACAGCAGCTGTAGGGAGGTTTATTCTTTTGCCTCAAAAATGTATACCCAATTAAATGGAACTGCTTGCTTTTTCATTTTACCTCAAGCCTTCATTTGGCAGGCTTGGACCAAAAGTAAGAGCTTGTACTATGACAGTCCTTTGTGCCACAAGAAAAGAGAAAGCTTTATACATATATACATATATGTATGTATATATACATACGTATATATATGTATGTATATATGTGTATATGTATATACACATATGTGCATATGTATATATATATATGTATATATATATATGTATGTATATAAATGTTTCACCTAACTGACAGCTCTGTTGTTCATAAGCCCTATTCCCAGGGAATCCTGTTGAAAATATGTAGTTCTGCTTCATAAACTGAGAAAATTTAATATTAATTGCTGCCAATGTATTAGTCCACCTGAGGTTCTTTCCAAAAGCAGAGTTTATAGGCAGCACAGTGTCTTTTACCACAATATACACTCTTGCATTCTGGTGAGCTCTCAAATTCTTACATATAAAGTTTATTTCCTGCCGTGGCTCCAATTTACTTTTTCATAGTGTTAGCAGATTTCCAACTGTGATTTTCTATATCTGTTTCAAATGTTCCACTATTTACAGAAGAAATTTTATTTCTTTTATTTTTTTCTTTTTAAGGCTTTAAACATATAAAGATTAAAGAATGAATGTGCAATCAGCATATAGAGAAAACAGCTATTGCAGAAATGAAATAGGTGGTTCAACTTCTTAAACCCCAGAAGAATTTATAACATCTACATTCACTGCTACCTCTCTTTTGTGTACTTCCTTCTACTAAATAGGTTCCCTAGAGAGATGGCTTGGTAAGCTAGAAAGTAGAGCAGTAAAACATTATTTTGCTTTCTGACATTACATGGATAATGTCCAAGCACTTGTTTCCAATAACAAATTTAACACATTCTATTATGGTTAAACCATTCTCATAGGGTTTGTAAAGAGATAAACTGTTACCTTCTTTGGTTCAAAGCAGGAGGTTCTTCTAGCCTCCAGAATCATTGGAGAAGAATCACTTCTAGATGGTTTCTTCATGGTGTGGTATGCACAGAGGCTGTGCTGAACTTGTGGGATCCTGACCTGAAGCCAAGGAAGGAGCATCTGCAATTTTCCAAGACCATCTGCAATTACAGCGAAAATCTCCCTCTTACAAACAAGCCCCTGCCTGGAGTGATTGACAGAGGACTGCATACGTAGGTGCAGACGTTTGATTATGGCCTGCTAATTCATAGGGACTACCCCTTTGTCAGACAAAGGTGGTTTAGTTTGTGCTTTTAACAGTGGCTTGAAGTCTTTTCTATGGATGTATTTTTATAGAGACTTGTCCTGGTTTCAGTTAGGACAGAGTTAATCTCTCTCCTAGTAGCTGGTAGGGTGCTATGTTTTGGATGATCAGAGTGCTGTAACATGCTGATGTTTAATTGTTGCAGAGCAGTGATTACACCAAGCCAAGGACTTTTCAGCTCCTTGCTCTGTCCTGCCAGTGGGCAGGCTGGGGGTGCAGCAAGAGCTGGGAGGGGACAGACCCAGGACAGCTGACCCAAACAGGTCAAAGGTGAATTCTATACCATCTCACATCACGCTGAACAATATATAGGGGTGGCTAGCCGGGGTGGGGGGCCGGTTGCTCGGGGATAGGCTGGGCATCGGTCAGTGGGTGGTGAGCAATTGCATTGTGCATCACTTGTTTCATACACATTATTATTATTATTATTATTATTATTATTATTATTATTATTATTATTATTATTTCCCTGTCTTAATAAACTGTCTTTATTTCAACCCACAGGCTTCACTTTCCCGTTTCTCTTCCCCATCCCAGAGAGGGAGGGGGGAGGGTGAGCGAATGGCTGTGTGGTGTTTAGCTGCCAGACTGTTAAACTAGAACAAGACTGTATTTGGAAACCAGCTAATTTTAAATCCCACTGCACTGTATTCCTTCGTAAGCAGTATATTGTAGGATGTCAAAGTTATTTGGCCAGTATCTACACCCTTATCCCAGCAGCTTCTACCAAATCGAATGGTTGTTACTTTGCAAGCCCACAACCCACTGGTCTTGTTGTCCACATGTCTTCCAACATTCAGGAGCCATTGCCACTGAACACGCTTAAAGGCAAGGTGATGAATAGTACCCACCACATGTAAGC
Source organism: Heteronetta atricapilla (assembly GCA_011075105.1). NCBI lineage: Eukaryota > Metazoa > Chordata > Aves > Anseriformes > Anatidae > Heteronetta > Heteronetta atricapilla. Next base: position 6,424 of record JAACYQ010016586.1, read on the forward strand.
AGTCCAATAAAACAATATGAAAAATGATTCAGGTTTGATATTTTAGGTGCATAAAGGCTTTTATGCATGTCCTGTAGTTATATAACAGCCTAGCTGTTGTAATTATGCATAAACATAAGCCTTTTCTTAGCAGTACTATGGGAACCACATGTGTAGGTTTTGATGCAAACAGACACTATAATGTTATAATGTGGATAAAGTGATAACCGTTCTTTTCCAAGTCTCAAATTACAAAATATGTTAGAATAATTTAGATCGTGCAGAAACATTATTATATGTATCTTTATTTATCATGCTCTTTCCTCACAGTTTCATAAGATACACAGATATTTTATAATCAAAAATTATAAGTAGTTGATCCATTTAAAAGATAACCATCCCATTAGTTTATCTGAGATTTTAATACCACTATAGAAAAAGAATTAAATGATGAATCAGTTTTCTTATAACAGAATGCTATAGTCTTTAGAAAATAAAAGTATAAATGGATATCTAAAATAAATAAATACGAGTTGTTAACTTCTGTCATGAATATTTAGAACTGTAGTTACAGCAGGATGTGGCCAATAACTTCTAAATATTTTATAGAGACAATATTTACCTACAATAAAGAATTTTACCATGTAATAGTGCTTGATTATATGAGACCACTTGATTCAAGGACAAGGAACTAGTAGAAAAATATAAATGAGATCAGAGTTGGTGACAGTCTTTCTTGAATTGTCCAGAATTCAATTATAAAAATTTAGTTTTTCCTGCTATGTTCTTGTGTTTGTGGCTATCAAAATTATAAAGCATATTCAAGTATAAGATGATAGAATAAAGAGACCTGGATCACAAAATAATTACAAAGCAGGCCCTTCTATCTACGACGTGCACACATGCACTGCGGTACTATCTCATCAGGGAACCAATTGCATAAAGGAGCCTTTTGGAAGAAAGATGTAGGAATGTATTTGCTCCTATTTGGGGAATGATGCGAGGGGTTATTTTTGAATGATTAATTAAAATGAATCTATCTTCATTGCATTGCCACTGACATGAAAAGCACCATAGCTGTGCAATAATCGCATGCAATTATTCAACTACCCCTTTGGCAAGGACAACGTAATTAGTCCTGGTAGTGTCGAGAGATTTTCTTTATACCCAACAAATTGGCAGTTTTAATCAAGTGTTGCTGAAAATTTATCATAACACAGGGAAAACAATAGGTGAAGGTACAAGGCCTCAAGCTGTGTGACTCCTATCTGCAACAGTACAAATTTACAATACTACCAATGATGAATACTACCAATCCCTGAATAAGCTGATTATAATTATGTATCAGTATCATGCACAATAGTGCTTATTTGCTTAAAATTTTGGACACAACCCTTTTCAAGCCTCATTATTAAGGCTGCTTCAGGACATCAGCCAGCAACTCAAGCCCCCTTTGCTGCCATCACCCGGCTTCCTTGCCTTTGTACCTACTACCATGTTCACCGCTAGCGAGCCCAAAGGTGTCTGCCAGGGAGCTGAGGAGCTGTCAAGAAACACTCCATAGGTCCAGGCTTCACAGAGCTGTAAAAAAGCTGGTCTGGAAGGATCAACATGCAGCTGGCCCTGTGCATGGGCACTGGGCTGCCACTGGGTGCAGGACACCTTCACAAGCAGCTCTGGGAGCATGTGACCGAGAGAAACCACCCTGTTGTGAGCCCAGTCAGCCATAACACACATTGTGTATCCACACACCTGACAGGTGCATAAGAGGGGTCAGTGTTTTAAATACTCTTGAACCCCGCCCCCCCCCCCCCCCCCCCACACACACACACTATGCTGCTATTAGTCAGATTTCCTTGCTCCCACAGTTTTCATCCTTGTACTTACATCCAGCAGTTGGCTTACCTGTGGCATTGCTAACTGCAACATGATTATGCCAGTACCAAATTTGGCAGCCACTGCAGACTTCTTTTTTAACATAGCTGGAGGGAGTTCAAATTGCCATTCAAATTGCCATTGGAGCAGTTTACAGATGTGGTTTGCATGTGCATTATGCTGACATGACAGAAATCAGACTCACAGAGGTAGCCATCAGAAAAGATAACAGATACTAGAAATTGTTGCACATCTGAGGTAGTACCTGTCCCAAGCACAGAAATTCAGCTGTATCTCACATACTGTTTTATGCTGTAAATGTGTGCGCTGTTTTCTTCACTAAATCATTAATAGATATTGCTTATTTATTTTTAAATTGCAATTGGAATAAATATTTCACTGGTAGGAATTAGTCTGCCAGGCAAACAAGCAGCGTGGGCAATCGTCCCAGCGAATCTGTAGAATCCAAGATCATTTTAAATGCTACCTATTACTCTCACCATGTCTATTTGAATAATAATTCTTTAATGTGACAAATGAAAGAAAAGTACACCCCACAGATAGTATACCATCTTGAAAAAACATCTGATTCAACAAGCTCAAATCTAGAGCCAACAGTCTAGACCCACCCTGGAAATGAATGTTTCTTTTAAGCTGGAACACTTGACAAGGAGCTGTGTCCCCTTTCCTACACAGGAGGTTTGGTGAACTGTTAGTTCAGACCACACTAGTTTGTTTTACTCAGGCCCAAAATAAGGGGAGAAAAACCACACTTTTCCCCGTAATTGTGGTCTGTTTTTTCATGTCTTTGGAGACTAGAAAGAGGAGAGAGAAAACAGGCCTATTCAGACCTCTATTTTTTTTTTTTTTTTTTTTCCATAACACAACTATAACAAATGGCGTTGACCTGAATTGCAACACAAAGAAATCAGTAAGATAATGGCAGCTGCGTGCCTCTCTCTGCCTTCAAGCAGACAAGTTGCTGAGTGACTTCATACCTTCTATTTTACTTGTCTTTTTCTGTAGGAAGAAGTAGTATGTTGTCTTTTTAATATCTACTGTCTCTAAGATAACTTTTGATCTTAGAATGCAAAACTTTTCCTTAGGCTACATTTTCATTTTCAGTGTTTTATAACCCCATGAGTGGCTCTGCTTTGCACAGTAGTGGAAACATCCATTACTTACAGGAATGTGTTGGTTTATTGCATTATTCTACATTTAGTTAATAGAACACCTCTCCCCCATATACCTCCCCTCCTCTCCACCGCTCCAAAAAAAAAAAAAAAAAAAAAAAAGATAGGAGAAAGACTAGAGAGAAGGGAGAAAAATTTTGTTACACGTACACAAGAGATTTTGAGTATAATCTGAATAACTTCTACCTCTGAAGAGGTATCTCAATGATTTTGCTAAAGAAGTCTTGTCAAATATACTCAAAAGCTTTTGATTCATATGAATAAGTTACAAATGGAAACAATTTGGCACACAGCATAGCACAAGATAAAGAAACTCCTTGATAGGGCAGAAGCATGCAAGTGTTGAACAAAGTTACTAACTACCGAAGAATTTTAATTCTTCAGCAATATGTTTTCTTGAGAGCAGTCAATTCTAGTGAGAGCTGTGGAAACTGTATAACTAATGCACCCTGATGGGGGCATGTGTTATTCTCTTCCACATTCCTGTGTAGCATAAATAGTACAACAGCAGTAGTCCAAACAGAATAGAATTGTTTTGCACAGATGGATAGAAATAGAAAATGTACAGATTAAATCCACGTCACAATGCATTGGCTACTTTTCTTTCTTTTCCTTTTTCTTTCTTTCTTCCTTTTTTCCTTTTTTCCTTCCTTCCTTCCTTCCTTCCTTCCTTCCTTCCTTCCTTCCTTCCTTCCTTCCTTCTTTTCTTCCTTTCTTCCTTTCTTCCTTCCTTTCTTCCTTTCTTCCTTCCTTTCTTCCTTTCTTCCTTTCCTTACTTCCTTCCTTTTCTCTCTTTCACTCTCTCTCTTCCTCTCCCTGTTTCCATCATTTCTTTCTTAATGTGCTGCTTTCATCAAGTTTCATTTTTTTTTTCCTTATCTTCTGATCAAGTATTTTGAGAAGTGAAGGGTGATCACAAGAAGCAAGGAACAAAGGTGAATATTAAAGACTCCATGATGTAGGAAGAAAGGGAAATGGGAGTAGCAGGAGGGAAGATGTGACTAGATGTATAAATCCAAGAGAGGGAGGGAGGAAGAAGCTGCTCTGGAAGACTTAGGGAAGAGGAGCAGACTGGATTTTGCAAGAGTATTGTGCCCTAGTGGGGCTAATGGCATTAAATGAGTGCAGAATGAACTTGTGAAGGACTGAACAGAAAACAATGCCAGCAAAATACAATAAAAATTACGAGAAAAATCAGAATTCAAAGGAGAAGAAGATATTGCAGAGTAGAAGATAGTGCAGAGGCAGTAAATAAAGAAAAATGGAAAAAAATGATGGAAATGTCAAAAGAGTTAAAATCTCAGGGTAAATATATATATTGTCATAATATATATATAAATATATATATTATTTGTGGTCTTTTGTGTTTTTATCTGTTTTTCTAATATGAGATCTGAAGGTCCATATGGGAATTGAAAATCTGAGGAATACCGAACTCTACAAAATTTAGTTGATAAAGTGGTAGTAATAAACTGGGGAAAGTTCTTGCTCCCTGATGGAAAAAGAAAAATGGATAAAGCTCAAATTACACAAATGATAGAACTGATGTAATAGAGACTTCTGAGAAAAAACTTGAATCTGGAACATTTGGATTATATTTTGCTCACTTTTCTGATTTTTCTCTTTTAAAAATATTATTATTGTTGGTTTTGTTGTTACTGTTATTATTATTATTATTATACATGAGACCTTAGGTAGAAACTTTTAATTGAGAATATCTGATATAAATGTACAAGGGAGAACATTTATCCATGAACTTCATCTTTATCAGACAAGCAAGCATACAGATGCTGAAAGTGCCTACCTGGCCATCCTATATTTAGGATGGCCAATTACTCATTGGAAATGTGACAAGGGAAAATTGAAAGTAAAGTCTGCTAGACAGCCAATAAATCAGGCTTATATCTTCCTCTCTCTTTCAGCCTGTAAGGAGCCCAGGTATTTTAAAACTAGATTTGAGGAAACCAGCCAACAGGAAGACATGAAAAGGGTACAGGAAAATATTTTAAATCCATTACAATTTTCTTTGCCTTAATATTTTTTATGTTTCTCTCCCTCTGTCAAATGCTTCTAATCCTCTACCAGGGAGATGCAAACCCCAGTGATTTCTTGTGGAACTTGCTGCCCTTTCAAGTGATTTTAAAAACCATGGCACAGAAATGAGGTGACTAACCATTAGTATAGCAAGTCAGACACTCAAAAAATGAGAAGTTCATAGCTAATCCCTCCCTTCTTTTTTATAATTACTAAATGCATACGTTGACAGTAATTTAGAAAACTAAACAAATTAAAGCTAAGATTTGCACTCAAATCCTATTCTGAAGTAAGAAATAGGATGGGGTAAAGTTATAGGTCCTGTTTCAAAATGTGACATGAACACTTAGAAACAAGAGTCATGCGGTCCTGAATTAGATTCTTAATGCTTGGGTCATATTTAGAAATTGCTGCCTGGCTTCTGAGTCACAGATCCTTTCTGAAAAAAAAATCCCCTCAGCAGACTTGATAAATTGCTCATGATGAGTAGCTCAGTCAGCTTCCGATACAACTGAAGGAGCAGATACAAGGGAGATTAAAAAGCCTGGTTACACTCTTATATTGACGTCAGGACAAACAGAAGTGATAATATATGAATGTAGGCCAGGATAATACCTGTTTATATGCTCTCCCTCTCACCTTCTACATAAATAGAAGGTGGTTAAGGAATTGGCTTGAAGTTCACACCCAGACATTTGTGGTCAATGGCTCTGTGTTCAAGTGGAGGCCAGTGACAAGTGGTGTATCTCAGGAATCTGTCCTCAGATTCCATTAACAACATAGACACTGGGATCGAGTGTATCCTCAGAAAGTTTGCAGATGACACCAAGCTGAATGGTGCAGTTGA